>LGRX02009117.1:26430-45736 GCA_001247695.2 Cymbomonas tetramitiformis
ATGCCGCTTGCAAACTACGTGATAGCGCGCCGTGCACTCTTGTTCACCCGGCGGTAATGCCGCTTGCAAACTACGTGATAGCGCGCCGTGCACTCCTGTTCACCGGGCGGTATTTGCCGCATTTGCTCTCATTAGAAATTCGAAGACGCCTCTATTTCCAATCAAACACTTCGATGGATATGTGTGGAATTATCCGCCTTTAAGACGACTTTGATATCTCCGGTGCTCTGGTTGAGTTCGCCAGGTGGAGGCATACCCGTGTGATGACTTCTCGTACTGCAGCGAGGGCTCCTCGGCCCCTGCGGCCTCCGTGCTGGGAGTCCTCGTGAGCTTTCTTTTCGGTGTTTTCGTATTTATGTCTCTGAAATTGGTCGCCATGTACGAGAAGCGTAGCCACATGGCCTTGGAACAAGAGCTGGAACAGGCCGCCCTCGTAATGAAGGCGAAGAAGCAGGTCCTGTGCGGTCTTCTTGGCATCCCGCTTTCCGCGCTCGCGCAGGAGATCCCAGGTGGGCCTCCTCACACGGGGCCTTAACCCTTTCCTCTGAGGGCAATGAGGTCAAAATATCTGCAGGAGGGAGTGCTGCCTTTCCTGCTAGCGCGCACAGCGCTCGGGTTCGATATATAGCGGTTTACTTGCTTGTGCATCGCTCGCTTTTGCAACTGCAACTTCCATTTCTCCTGTCTGGCATGCGCGCGGGCCCCATCTCGACGTAACCGCCATCCTTCTTGCCCGCAGGTTTCAAGACCGCCGAACGCCCGATAACCATCTCATTCCGAAAGATGTCACTTACCATGGGACCCAAAGTGCTCCTCCATGCCGTGTCCGCCGATTTCAAGGCAGGGCGGCTCATCGCCGGTGCGCTCGCCGCCACTTTCTCGTCCCTCCCGCTCCTGAGTAGCCTTACATAGAGACTACAAGCGCCCTCCTGAGATGAGTGTGTGTGAGCTCTTAATTATCCGAATCCCAGGATTCAGCATGCAGAGTTGCGTGAAATTGCGCTATCTCGCATGTTTGACAGTGATTGGTACATACATCCATCCTGCTTTGCATAGGTTTAAGAGGTGTATCTTGACACAGCCCCGCCCTATATATGCCGTGGAGCGTGCACTGCAGCTTGGTTTCCCCTATGATTTATTTGACTTTGCCTTGCCTGGGCTCGAGCACTAACATGGATAATTCCATCACGGACCTGCAGTGCAAAGCTGGAAAGCTACCAGCCACCCCAGATTCCGTGTGCGTGTGTCATTTGCTCTCTTCCGTTCTTCCAGCACTCATCCCTTCCCCTCCCACCAGTCTCTCCCCTGGCGCTCTCCCCCTCACCTGAACGATGCTTCCGATTAAAAATTCCCTATGCGGCCCGTGCGAGAGAGACAACAAGTCCCCCGGGTCGGGTAGACTCCATCTGTTTGATGTACAGCTGTAAAGTTCTTGAGTGCTTCTCACATCCACTGTCAAAATAGTGGGCTGGCTTTTACCGGCGGACCTCATGCCGTTCAGTGTGTGAGCTCGTAAGGACCTGCCCTTCCGATCCACGTGGCATCTCAGTAGTGTGACGTCGAATGGTGGGAGCTAAATGGTGTCCGGGGATGGTGGCAGTAATGGGACCCTCCGGCTGCGGCAAGAGCACCCTGCTCAACACGCTATGTGGGAAAGCGAAGTACGGAACGCGCGAAGGGGAGATTCTCATCAACGGCACCCCGGAGCCGCTGGAGAACTTCAACCGCGTCATCGGCTTCGTGCCGCAGGATGACACCGTGCACCCGCAACTCACCGTACGGGAGAATCTGAACTACAGCGCGAAGCTGCGGCTGCCTGCGGACGTGGACCTCGAGGAGTGCACTGAAAAAGTCAACGGCACCTTGCAGGTGAGCGCTCTTGCTCCTCTCCCAAGCCGAAACGAAGGCGCGCGCGCTGGGAGGCACGACGGCTTTGGCAGCTCGGTGGGTACGCTTGCTCCCTCCCTGCGCTCACGCGTCGCCGGCAAGCTGTGGAAGCCGCTTCAAAGGATGACCAGCACGGGCTGGGGATGGCCGTGTGCGCAGGTGCTCGGCCTGGAGCATATCCAGAACAGCATTGTGGGCAGCGTTGAGAAGCGCGGCATCTCGGGAGGCCAGAAGAAGCGCGTCAACATCGGCGTCGAGTTCGTCGCTGATCCCACCTTGTGCTTCCTCGATGGTGATACGTCCCCACCCTCCTCCTCCCCCCTCTCCTCTGCCACGGGCGCTTACCAACATTAAGTGCTGAGGGCTGACTGGCGAGTACTGAGGGCTGACCGGCGAGTGTTGAGGGCAGCCCGGCGGCGCTTGACAGGCCAGGCTCTTGAGGCAGGCTGTTGCGAGGCGACAGGGCAAAGGGGGTGCTAAGGGTTTCACGACCCAGTCCGAGCGGCTGAACCAGGATAATGGCGCTGTAGAGGGATCGACGGTACTTTGCACCGTGACGCCGGAGAGGGAGAGTGCCGAGGGTCGGATGGCGCTGTGCCGGCATACTGAACTAGTGCGCTGCCATGGGCTCGTTGGGGTAGTGCCGGGTTCACGCCAGAACAAGCGGCACGGGCTGTGCGGTTCCCGCTGACGGCGGGCTTCCTGCGTCTGGGTTGCAGAGCCGACGAGCGGGCTTGGCGCAACGGATACACTTGTTGTGATGAAGGCGTGCAGATCTATGGCCTTTACTCATCGCAGCATCATTTCGGTCATCCACCAGCCTCGCTATGCGGTATGTGCCAGCTCACCCTTGCGCGCGCGTCCCCTCCGCACGCGGGCAACACGGCCAGGCAGTCTTTGGAAGGGTGCTCGACTCTGGCGACACCTGGGAGCGTGTAGACTTGGCTTCTTGGAGGCACCCCATCCGTGGCATCCCCCCATCCTTCCCCTGGGTTTGCGCCTGCGGTATCTGCCTCCCTATGGAAGGTCTTTGACCCTGTCTTTGACCCTGTCTTTGACTGTTTGTTTAACCCGAAGCGGCCTCTCCAGAGCCGAGGTCCCCTTTCCAAAGCTGGTAATCAAAGTCTTCCAAGTGAAAGGCTGCAGCCGTGCGTCGAAGTCCCGGCAAGTGCTTGTGCAACGGTTTGCCACAGATGTGTCAGGTTGTGACGGCTCCGGAATTCCTTCCTGGTCTCAATTCGACTATGCTACTCAGTGCCTGGTGTCGTGTAACGGCCTGGCGCTGTTCCTACAAGCCGATCTCTCGCAAGTTGGAGTACGGAACGCTGACCAATCGGACATAGTTCAGTGCATCCTTGCTGACACGTCACCTCGGCTTGGTGCAAACATCAGTGGATAGTATGTAACTGCCGCGCCTACTTCATGGCCACACTCGCCCGGTCCGCGGGCTGCACACTCGCCCGGTCCGCAGGCTGCACACTCGCCCGGTCCGCGAGCTGCACACTCGCCCGGTCCGCGGGCTGCACACTCGCCCGGTCCGCACAGTTTTCTTTGATGCGATCACTTGGGAGGCAACGCTGTGAATCCCTTCATGTCATGCCGGGGTAAAGTGCGCTGCTACAGACTTCATGTGCCTATATTTTCAAGCCCCGGTGGTGCGTGGTGGGCATGCCCCGGGAGCTAGTTCTCAGGTCTCATGCTTTTTTTTTGTGTTGGTCTTCGGGTGGTCCTTACCTCTTTCTTGGGATGTCGGCCGATGCAGGTGTTCACGCTGTTCCACGACGTGATGCTGCTTGGTGTTGGTGGCCACGTGGTGTACTTTGGTCCCTCCGACAAAGCTTTAACATATTTCGAGATGCTCGGCTTCCTCCTCCCCGAGAACGAGAATCCGGCCGATTTCTTCCTCGGTGTGGACCCTTCACTCCCGGATGTACACCTGAAGCGATGGTGCTGATCCTGGGTAAGGAATGGCTTACGGCGGCGTGGTAGCACCCAGACCCGCGGGTAAACGTTTCACCCTGACGGGCTCCGGGAAGACTTTTATGAAATGGGGCATACAAAGAACGGATATTTTACATAGTTTACATCGAGGGCAACACTATGAAAGGGTGGCACGAATAGGTTGTTACCGGATCTCGCGAGCGGCGGCGCCGAATGCGCGAAAGTGTGTGGTGCAGCTCGCTTTGTTCCAAGCCAGGCAAAGAGGGAGAGATATTGGTGCTTTAGTAATTCACAGGGTTGCTCGGAGGTGTTATGAGAAGAAGGTGATACGTTCCCCCCTGGCGGGGTGCTCAGATGGGTGACGAGATGAATGACACATGCCCTTCCCCCTGTGACACTAAGAGGCCTTGGGGTTGGAATTGGAGGATGCAGATATCATCTCGGGCTCCCTGCAGCCGGACCCTCAGCAGTGGCAGCTCAGTGAGCCCTTCACGCCGTTGCATCTCTTTGCGTTTTGGGAGAAGGAGGAAGAGCATTTGTATGTGGTAAGCCATAGCCACAACTCTCTGTCATCTGGGAGGCGGAAAACGCTGCATTTGGTGGGCGCCGGCTGCATTCTAGCTTTGGAGCTGATCCTGGGAGGATGCCAAATGTTTGTGAGACCACATCTGGGCCGTGCGGTGCCTCACACACACGGCACGACTCTGAAGCTGCCGCTTAGCCATCAAGGTATAGAGCAGCCGACGAGTGGTGCATCTATTGTCTTGAGTCGAGCAGGCACGGGAAAGCCGCTCTAACGCGCTTCCGCATCGCCTTGAGTCGAGCAGGCACGGGAAAGTCGCTCTAACGCGCCTCCGCATCGCCTGGCTAAGCTTTACATGAGTCCTCGGGGGTATTTCCGATATGCCTGCTTGGGTGTGAGATGGGTGCAGGGCGAAGAATCCTCGAAATCCGAGGACCCTGGTGAAGAGAAGAAGGTGTGACCACGGTAATCAGTCAGTCATTGGTCTTAGGGAGGGAGCTCATACGGGACCAGCTGCTTTGCCACATACAGTCCTTGTTTTGCCATCGAACAGTCGCGGGTCGACCGTTCACGCCGAGTTAGTGTATGTGACTTGTCACACTTTCAGTGCGCATGTTCTCAGGCTCGTGAACCTTGGTTCCTAGATTGGCGCCATCGTCCCTTCATCTATCGTTGCAATCGGATGATCCGCCGATCTTCACGGATGCGATCCTACGGTTCTGATCTAACCACATCAGTTACTCCCTTGCAAACACTGATTGGCTCTGAAGTGACGGCTTCTCTGGGTTCCGAGCCAGCTCTGCACGCAGTGAGGCTCGGCAGTCGCACCTCACATTGATGGTCGGTCGAGACTGGCCAGGTGGTTGTATCGGAACTGATGCATGGATGGTGGGGTTGCCCGATATCAGAAGGGCGGGAACTTCAAATCCTCGCTGCTCTCCGGCATGCAGTCTCTAGGCAACACAGCTAAAGGCGGAGTGAGGAAGTTAAAAGCTGGAGCGAAGGAGAGTGTCCGTGCCGTTAAAGAGGTGGCAGAGGTGGCCGGGATTGTGAAGGAGGATGTGGTGGAGGAGGTGATGGTGCGCAAGGATTTCCCACCTTTGTCCGATTTCTACATGGAGACGTGCGCCCCCCTTCCACGTGCCCCGAGCGCCCTGAATTTGCCACGTGGCAACCCGGCGTACCTTTGCCTGGCGACCGCCCGCCCAACACCCAAGTGGCCACACAGAGCTGCCTTCCTGACCCGGCCCATGCAACGTAGCCGTCGGATGTGACGAGCCTGCAAATCTAAGCGCTCACACAGCTTTTGGTATAGCGCGATCCTGTCATGCGACTAGGATATACCCGTGGGGCACACAGTGTGGTGGAGGGGCACCTGAAGGACAGGCAGGGGTGGGGCTGATCTGCACAGGCTGAAGAAAAACTGGATCGGAGAAACTGAGAAGGAAGACAGCAATGCCATGTGGGCGGCCCGAAGACATCACACTCCGCACCTGTGTGCACCTGCCACTGCTGCATCCACACCTGTCACCACTGCATCCATACCTACCACCGTTGCATCCATACTTACCACCGCTGCATCCATACCTACCACCACTGCATCCATACCTACCACCACTGCATCCATACCGACCACCGCTGCATCCATACTTACCACCGCTGCATCCATACCTACCACCACTGCATCCATACCGACCACCGCGCAACCATACTTACCACCGCTGCATCCATACCTACCACCACTGCATCCACACCTACCATGCCTGCATCCATACCTACCACCACTGCATCCATACCTACCATGCCTGCATCCATACCTACCACCACTTCATGCATACCTACCACCACTGCATCCATACCTACCATGCCCGCATGCACACCTACCACCACTGCATCCATACCTATCATGCCCGCATGCACACCTACCACCACTGCATCCATACCTATCATGCCCGCATGCACACCTACCACCACTGCATGCACACCTACCACCACTGCATCCATACCAACCATGCCCACATGCACACCTACCACCACTGCATCCATACCTACCATGCCCGCATGCACACCTACCACCACTGCATCCATACCGACCATGCCCGCATGCACACCTACCACCACTGCATGCACACCTACCACCACTGCATCCATACCTACCATGTCCGCATGCACACCTACCACCACTGCATCCAGAAAGCGGCGCCCCCCTACAGCGATCACACCCTCAGGGCCGATTTTCTGTGCCTTCCCAATAGGAAAGGCAGCTTGCCTCCCATCACGGCGGAGGGCTTGAAAGGCATGCTCGAGAAGATTGGGATTGACCTCGACAAGCAGACCCTGATCAAGGTGATCGATGAATTTGAAGAGGATGAAGATATGGGCAATCCCTCCGACCACAAGGGCGTGTCAAGTGCGCCCTCCGTCCAATCCTTCCATCCTTGCCTCCTGCTTGATGTTGCTCCCTGCGCGGTACCTGCCAAGCCCTCCAGACGGTGATGGCTCATCAGCAGGGGCGAGGGAGTGTGACAGATGATGAGATCGATTTCGAAGAGTTCCTCTACCAGGCGCAAAAGCAGGTGGCAATGCTGCAGCCGGCCGAGGTGGACACTGGCAAATTTGACCCTGAACGCCACCCTGGTGAGCGCGTGAATGTTAGCTTCTTCATTCAGCTCTACTGGTATACTGCAAGGTCTGTGATGCCCCTCACCTCCATCTCCACCCTGGAGCTTGTTCCAGGGTCACCGTCCAACAGTTGTCCTTGCACTCTCATGCCCTGCCACTCTTTCCTCAGCTGCATTTTAGTGCTGAGCTCCGTTTGATTGAATCTCCTCTTTCTCTTTTCCCGCCTGCCTGCATTCGCGCTGAGCGCCGTTTGATCGAAGACCCCCCTACTTATTTTCTGCGCCTTAGATCCCGGACGCCCCTCTTCCATTTGATAGAAGGCCCCCCTACTTATTTTTTATGCGCCTCAGATCCCGGAAGCCCCTCTTCCGTTTCACCGTCTGTACTTTATGGTAATGGATTTGCCTACGAGGGATAGCGGTTATCGCTAGCACAACGTGCACGGTTTAGAGGGGATGAACACCGGTAGGCCTGGCAGAGGGCACACGTATCAGGGTGTGAATGCGGGGTGAGGGGAGCAGAGCCGGAAAGCAACTGCTGAGGGAGGCGGACTCTCTTGTGCTGGATATCATGCTGGTGCTATTTGCGGGTGGCTCGGTGGGGCTCATCCTTGGCGCCGCCTGGGAGTACGACGAGATCCCCCAGAACTCAGCCCTCAGCGCGGTCACTCTCGGCCTGATCTCTTCGGTCCGTGCACATGCAACCGGGATTGGCTCCCCTTCGCCAACGCACGTTTCTCTCAGGGCGTGATCCGGGCCTGGGGTTGCTGAGTGCATCTCCTTGCCATTCCCAAACCGCGCAGCTTTCCTGAGGTGCACTTTTGCCACCGGGGCCGCCAGAAGGCTTCCGCGCTGAGGTAGGCAGACGTGCATGGGGCAGGTGAGCTCGCTCAAGATGCTGGGCAACGAGCGAGTGCTCTTTTGGCGGGAGCGAGACTCCGGGTGCAATATCATGGCGTACTTTCTCGGCAAGAACTTCATCAAGCTCGTCGACAACATATGGCGCCCAGGGCTTTTCCTGGCTGTGTACTACAACCTGGTCATTCCGAAGACGAAGTTCGTCGACTACTGGGCGCTGTTGATAGTCATGTGCTGGGCGACAAGTGGCACCGGCCAGATGTGGTCCACCATGATGCGCCCCACCTCTGCCCTCCTTGCCGGTGCGTCCCGCGGAGTGATCTGTGCCACCTCGACCTCTTCAGCGTGCATCATGCCATGAGAGGGCGCCTGCTTTATCAGTCAATGTGCATGGGGAGCAACCTTGAGACAGCGGTGATGGGTTTGGCAGCTGTGATCTGGCCGCTGGTCACTGGCGTATTCCTGAGCGGCGTCAACCCCGCACTGGCTGAGATGGACTCCTTCACCAAGTTCCTGGCTGCCTTCAGCTTCACCAGGTGCGCCCGGGATCAGCGCTGCGGTAGGGGGGTCCGCGGCGGCTGCATATTCATTTCGTTTCATTGCTACATGCCGCCGTTTGTGGGGGCCCCGTCGCGTGCTCCTTCCCTACTGCATACTGTTGTCCCGCTCTCTCGGATAGGAGGTTGATGGTCTGACACGGCTTATGGAGGATCAGGTGGTCCACGGAAGCAAACACTATTTTGGAATTGGACCGGCAGCCTGATTATCATGTAATCTCTTTCTCCCTGCCTGGAATTGCCCTTTCGTACCTTGTATTGAGCAGGCAACTTCTGCATCTGTCTCATATCTACCTCCCATATTCAAGAAATAACGATCTCCGAATCCTGGCTGCTGTAGGGAGGCGGAGCCTGGGATCTGGGATGGGGTCTGGAGGCGCCTTTTTGTAGCAGCTGTTGAGCATGCGGGGTGCCTCTTCAGGACCATCTCAAAGATTATTTGTGGGAGAATACGGGTTTCGACAAAGACAACTTTGGGACTGACCAGCTAGCGCTTGCCCTCATGGGAATTATTGCCCGAATCGTTGCATACATCTTCCTGACGGGCGCTCCCTCGAACATGTATGCTGCAATGCGGAAAAGTAGGTGCTCCCGCCAGGCCTTGTCATGCATGATCCATGGAATTGTTAGGTGAAGAGTAAGGGCCTGGTTGGTGTTTTTGGTGTTAATACACTGCCAGCATTGCTCTCTGTGTATGGAACGCGGCGAAAGTGGCTCGAGATGTGAGTGGCTATGGTGGAACCAGTTTGTGCACATGGGCATTGATCACCCTTGTCCGGTCCCTGGCTGTATGGATGCTACTGTCAGCATGTGCAGCAGCTGGACTTGCAGTGACTGCATTTCATTCTCAGATGGTTAGCCCGGCTGTGCTGCAGGAGTACTTGATAAATACAAGGCAACTATTGGTCCGACTGCCCAAAACCTTTCTGCAAAAGCAGCCAAAAGCGTTGCCGATGCAAGTGAAAAAGCGTTTGCAAAGTTGGACGACATTAAAGAAACCATGAAAGACGCTAAAAGCTCAATTGCGAAAACTCGTTAGCACATGAATCCTGTTTGGATTTACAGAGAATAGCTTTTTCAAGAGTATCAGTCCTCCGGTGGCCATGTGCTTTACTATGTTAAGTTATGGGCCAGCATCACCTCTCCATTGAAAACTCACAATGGAATGTGTGTTGTGTTTCTAACCTTCAATTATGTGGAGAGCAGTGTTAGTGATTTGTCTATGTGCTGGTACAGATAACCCCAAATGTTGGGACCAAATGATTATTTTGGTAATGTGTCATGAATTATTAACATCTGGCATTCTTACTGTCTAAAAATGTATGTTTGTGAGTGGTGTTCCTTGTAATAGCTTTCTAAGCTCCCCAACAAGATACAAGGATAGGTGCAGAGCCTGTTCTCCTGGAGGACGCTGACACAAACATGCCTGACTGGCGCGGCTGACACCTGCGCCGAGGACGCTGCTTTGGACTTGACTGAAGCTAATAATCGGTGTCGAAGTAGTCAACACCCAAGAGCCACTGATATCTCATCCTCCAACGAGTCTCGAGACCAAGGCTTTTCAAACTGGTCCTCATGTGAAGGGAATGATGCCACAGGAACCACAAATCGGTCTTGACGAAGACATACTGCAGTTGAAGGTGATGGTCGTGGGTGAATCTGGCCAAGGAAAATCCACTTTTGTAGACAACATGCTGCATAAATATATGACGTCACATTTGGCGGTCGGACGGTCGAACTCGGATGGCCCCAAAACGCGCACGATGGAAATTGTCGAGTAGCACGAGCTTCCGGCAATAAAGTCCGGCGCGAGTGAGATCCAATACACCATCGAGGACACTCCAGGCTATGGAGACGACCTGAACTTTCATGACTCCATTGACCGTATTACCCAATACATCGAAGGAAAGCACTTAGAGTACTATCAGACTAACAAAGAAGAGCAGGGCGCCGTTAGTGATCCCCGTGTCTTGTATTTTATTGCTGCACATCGCTTTAAGGGCATCGACAAAGAATTTTTGACACGGCTTTCGGGGGGCTACCGGCTTTGGAATACCCGCTGTTTGACAGTGCCTGTGCTTCCAATTATCGCCAAGGCTGGTAAGACTACCCTACGTTTATAATACCTCACGCAGTTTGCAGTACATGTTCCCTTCGGCGTGCATTTTCTGCAGTATTGAATAACCTCACTTTAAGCGGTGCACAAGTTATGACTTCGCTGGATAGATTTGCTTTCCTAGCGCACCTCCTTGTTTCTTTGCAGCACGTATCAAGTGTTAAAAGCACGCGCTCAGTTCCCGTTTGCTTGCTATCAGCTTGAGTTTACTTTTCTAAAGTATATTGCAGACACCATAACCATAGAAGAGAAGGCCGACTTCAAAGAACTGCTAAATTTAAAATTCAGGGCGAGTGGTATCGAAGTCTGCAACTGGTTCGACGTTACTAGTTACGAATTACTACATAGCGTCGCCGTCTAATAGGCCCGCTCTTCCGTTCGCGGTGGTATGCAGCGATCGTTCTTTCGCTGACCATGGGTCGGAAGTACGTGCGGCTGTTTTGGGCTCTCATCCCGAAACTCTGGTTGTAGAGGATCGATATCTTATTCGCAACTATCCGCGGGGAACTTGCGATTCACTGCATTCTGAGCACTCGGATCTGGGGCTCCTACAAGACCTCATATCTTCGAGCGTGGCTTTCCCCCCCTGAAGAGGAAGAGCAAGGAACTCTACTACGGGTGAGCTTCACGCAAGCGAGAGGCGGAGCGTCTGCAGGGTCTGCATGATCAGTTTCTGGAAATGTGCAAAAACTTGGCCAATAGAAAGGTGACAAATCTGTATGAGTCAAAACTCATCCTGAACTATGTACTTCTTCCAGACTTGTGCTAGTATGATTTGTTGAACTTGGTCTTGACAAATTTTGGAAAACCTGAAGACGTTGTAATTTTTTGAAATCCTGAAAAGCTCTGATTGTTTATATTTTTGTTCTCCTTGCCTTTCCAGTTTGATGTCACTGGGAAGATTACGTGCATTATATATACGCATTTCGATGCCAAACTAACGGCGCGCCTGCACTGGAGCCGTCTGCCGTGCAGGCCACGAGCCCGCTGGATTGGGTCGATCGGAGTGCTTATTTGCCTATTCTTTGGTGCATTGCTCGGTTTAACATCCAATGAAACCACGCTGGAGAATTCTTGGCAGCCAACATCACAAGCCGCGTTGGACAACACTTCCACCCTCAGCAGCCTGCTACAAATACAGTTTATGTGTGTCAGCATCGAATGGCAATCTGAGGTGAAAGCGAGAAACCAAGCGATACACGCCTGTGAAGATAAACTGCAGACCTTGGAAATACAACGATTTTTTCACTGTACATAACGAGGGTATGTAAATGCAGACATCTTCGCAAAAAAAAAATGCAGACCTATAGAAAAGAGTATCAGACACTGCTTGACGAGATCCCCTTGAAGGAGGTTCAACTGGAGGCAAAGAATAAGGTGAAACACGCAGGGAAGGTTGCAGAAATGCAGAAGCTCAAGCTTGAACTGCAGGCAGCGCGACGGCTTAGGCTCAAGGCTGAACGTGAATATTCCAACTTGTTGTCCAAACAAAAGACCATAGTTGGCTCGATTGAAGATGCTGACATGGACTGGTAGTGTACAGCTACTGTACTTTATTGAACCCAGCAGTCAGTTATGATTAATCTGACCTAACTAGCTAACTAGGTTGTCCATACTACATATGCACCATAGCAAGAGCATCAACATATCGGATAGAATATGTGACATGTTTAACTTATATATGTAAATAGCAATGTATATCATATGCATATACAACACCCGAAAGTACATTTAGTATCGGGAATATCACAGATATTTTGGCGTGCGCTCTACTACATGGCCCTCCACTCTTATTTGCGAGCTCTGCCGCATGCACGGGTTGCAGCTACTTTGTGCGCAACACGCGAGCTGTAGTCGCAACAATGCGTGTTGTCAATGTGGTATGCGGTGGCTTGGTCTTTGCACCTGGATGCTCGCCATGCGGAGCGTCATATATGAGTGATTTGCACTCCATTCGCGTTTTCCTGGGAGGTGCATGCTGCCACCAGGTGTGCAGCGCGCACTATCACGGGTAATCGGTTTGCACCCGTGTACTTGGCAGTTATATGCATCATTTTACCAAGCGTGAGCACAGGACAGTCTCGACCTCCAAAACGATCGAAGCAATTGGCTTAGCTTCCAGCAAGCTCTGAGCATGCCGGAAATTGAAAAGCGTCATGGCGTTAACGCATTGTAACGTGCGTGCATTCTTTATTGCAAAAGAAATAATCAAAGTTTACAAAATCGAATCGAATATACCAAAAATAAAGAAATCAAAGAATGCGGAAGGTGTGGAAAATGGTAACAAAAAACTAACTGACTAAATTACGTAAACGATCAATCGTTACGATTCGTCAACACCACAGACAAACCGATTTAAATACAGTGATCACTTTGAATGATCCTCGTGACTCGTAAACGCATCATCAACATGGGACAACAAAATAGTTTATCGTACGGCTTCACCGAGACTTACACTTTGGCGTCGCCAACAAAGCAGCCAACAAAATCATGCTCGGAAGCGAAGGGCATACACTCCAGTAACTAGTGTGGTGTGTATCACAAGCTGGCACTCCTCAAATGAGTTGGTGTGCTGGAAACGACACCCTCGGCTAGTTCGTACAGCCAGGTATTATATTGAGTGTATCATCCTCGGTGAACAATAATGATAATAACAATAACAACAACAATAATGATAAAACATTTACGTCGACGTGTAAGGCGGAGCCCTCGAAGCGTCTACTACAAGATAAACTGTTCCCATGTGTAAAAAGTCTTTAATTACTGTACTTGTGGCAAAAAACCATTGGCTGTCGATGACGTGCGAGCAACAATAACCAGACTCGCGCCCGCGACAAGTTCGACGTGGACACGCATTTCGATTTTCGGGGCTGAGGGGAGCGAAATGCGGATTTGGCTAACTCGGGTGGGTGCGGCGGAAGGGGCTGGAAACAGTCATCGAACGTGTATCGAGCAGCGTGGTGGTGACATAATTTAAAAAGTTTTTAGCGAGGAATCCAAATATCAACTTCATTTGCCCACCCGACGAAGTCTTGAGGTCGTAAGGGCAGCGGGGGCGAAGGGGGGTGAAGGCAGGGTAAGGTAGTGAAATTCGTGGAAATCATGCTTGATAAGACCCGAAATCAGCAACAATCGAAGATTGTTGCCCATATTGACACTTGGAAATGCACATGCCGCTGGATATGACACACCGTAGTCAGTTCCCGGCCCGTCTCTCATATCTCAGGGTTTAGGGTTTATGACTGTCATCAAGTCAACAATCACATTATCGTTGTACGATTCAGACTTTAGCCTTCCGTATTCATATATTTGATATTCGAATATAGCCTCGTTCTGATATCTCACTTGTTAGCTTGTATATATCGGCCTAACGATATATCCAACATGCTACGGACCCACTCACACTTTGATCAGACACTGCGACATGTGTGGCTAAACGCCGACGCTTGGGATTCTGCAACAGTGCATTGTGCATGTGCATTGCTCCAGACACAATACATTCTGCACAGAAAAAATGCATTGTATTCGTCATCAATCGTTAATGGTTTACCGTAATGCATATCCTGGCAATTTCTGAATGTTCTCCATTTGCTCTAAAAACCCCTTTCAAATGGAAAATTCCTATCAACGTATGCAACACGCAGATCACGAAGCCTCAAGGTTTACATTGTCACTATTCTCAGCTGATGTTGCGTGAGCCGGTTGCCAGTTTATTGGCGGAGTGCAAAACCCAGGCTTTGAGATCCACAGAGTCGTTGATGATGTCGTATGCAATGGTGCTATGCTGGGAGTCCAATTCAAGACATCCACCTTCGACAACGAAGATACCGAAGGTGTTACTTACGAATCCAATCACTATTCCTTACTGTTTGCCATTGCTGTTCATTCTGCATATCCAGACCTTGGAATACGCAGCAAATGCTCAAGACCATTCTCCTGGCGACAACCACAATGCGAACATTGCAGATAAATAATGCCATATTCTTACCTCTGCTTTGAGAGATTCTCTCATGATCCGTTGCCTATTTGTAGCGCTGTGATGTTGTTAGTAGTCTCCGGGGCTGAGACGCTCCCGTCAGCAGGCTCCCGTGGCTGAGATAGAACGAGCTGCGCATACTCATCTGATTGGCCGGCTTCACTGCTCAACCCGTAACTGAGAAGCAGCTTGGCCTGACGCACGTTTCCCTGGTCCTTCATCAAGTTCGCGAGATTGTGAATTGAGCTCCGCGTGGTGGGATGGTCGTCCCCGAGCTGTGCCCGGATGCGCTTCAGCGCTTCTATGTACAGAGGTTGGACTTCACTAAGCCTGCCTTGGCTGTGCAGCAAAATATCCCCACCAACACAGTAGGGCTTCTTCAGCAGCTTTACATGGTGACCAAGGATACCACAGGCGAATAACAGCGCCCCTATGCACAATATCCAGCTGCACACCGCAATACCTACTGGATTCCCCTGTGCTCTCAGTTTATCCACGACCACCCTCCAGCTGGCTGATGCCAGCTGCATAAGGGAGGCGCTCTACTTACCTGTGCAGCACCGCCGCCAGTCCGTTCATCGTTAACAGAGTGCTCGAATGGTTATTCCCGAAAGCGGCCCTTCGCCCTGCCAGCGCCTCCCGGTACAAAGCCTCCGCCTCCTCGAGGGCACTCCGGGCACTCTGTTCCTGTAGCGCTGCCGCCAGGTTGTGAATCGACGCCAACGTATTCGGGTGGCTGTCGCCAAGTGTCTGCCGCCGAGCCGTCAGCGCCTCACGGTGCAGCGTCTCCGCATGTTCTACTTCGCCAGTGGACTTGAGCAGATTGGCCAGGCTGTTGATCGTGACCAGGGTGTCCTGCGAGCAGAGGCCCAATCGGCTAAGCGCTCGAGCAGGAATTTGCCATCGGCCAAAAGGTCTGATGAAAGAGATGCTATCAGCCACAAAGTCCACTCTGGACATTCTACCACTGGCTCACCTGGTGGGTGTTCCCAAGCTTCGCCCGCCGGCCGTCCAGCGCTTCCCGGTACAGTGTTTCCGCATCCTTCTTCCGGCCTCGGATCTTAAGATAGCCCGCTGTAAAACCATCCTTCCAACCCGCCACCCGCAAGGGCTCATCAGCAATACCAGGTGCACTCTACAGTGAAGGCCAGGGGCGTCATTTCCCCAAGTTGCTCAGAGGCATCACTTTCTCAAGGCGTCCTGCGGCGTCACCTGCCAGAGGCGTCTAGGCGGCCCCTGCATGAGGCACCTTGGGGCGTCAGCTGCGGTCGAGGGACTGCGGAGCAAGGGCTCCACCTAGGTTGTTGATGGACATTAGGGTGTCGGGGTGCCGTTCGCCGAGCTTTTTCCGGCGCACTGCCAGCGCCTCCCGGTACAGCGGCCCCGCCTCCGCCAGCTTTCCCATGTTCTTCAGGAACGCGGCTAAATTGTTCATGGAGGCGAGGGTGCTCGGGTGCTTGACGCCCAGCTTTGAGCGCCGCAGCGCTAGGACCTCGCGGTACATCTCCTCCGCGTGGCTGGTTCTACCCTGTGCGCCCAGAGGCCAGACGTCACCCTCTCCGAGGAAAGCGAGAGCGGCTCACGATGCACTGCTCGGTGCACCCGTTGCGGCTCCTAGGAACGGGCCCCGCTGCATAGCGGCCCAACTCCGCGGAGCCGCCCGCCCGCATCCGCAAATGTCTGTGGACGGGCTTGCAACCCAGTGAGGCTTTAATGCGTCCATTTGATCCTACTTTCGCATCAGCAAATGTCTGTGGACGGGCTTGCAACCCAGTGAGGCTTTAATGCGTCCATTTGATCCTACTTTCGCATCCGCGATCAGTTGGCATCCGAGCATGCTCAAGCGATCACGTGCGTCCATTTATTCCCATCCCCGCATCCGCGCTTGGTTGGCGTCCGCGCATGCTCACGCGATCACGTGCGTCCATTTGATCCTACTTTCGCATCCGCGGTCAGTTGGCATCTGATCATGCCCAAGCGATCACGTGCGTCTATTTCATCTCATCCCCGCATCCGTGGTCAGTTGGCATCCGAGCATGCTCAAGAGATCAAGCGCGCTGTAACACACTGCTCCGGCACCTTGTTGCCCTCCTCTAGCCGCACTCGCGGGAGGAAATCAGTACCATGTCTCCGCTAGCATCGCAGGGTCTCCAACCAAGCACAAGCGGCCCCCCTATAACACGCATTCGACCCTGCTCAAACCCCGCGAAATTGACACCCCTCTGTGCGAATGCCCAGTCTACCTGGGAGTCGAGCAGCACGGCGAGGTTGTTCATCGAGCAGAGCGTGTCCGGATGGCCGTTGCCGAGCTGCGCCCTCCGCCCCTCCAGCGCGTTGCAGTACAACGCCTCCGCCTCAGCCGTCTGTCCCCGTGTGTCAAGCAGCACCGCCAAATTGTTCATCGACCCCAGGGTATCGAGGTGCCACTCCCCCTTAACTGCCTTCTGCCCCTCTAGCGCCTCCCGGTAAAACACTTCCGCCTCGTTCGAATTGCCCTGCATGTCCAGCAACACCGCCAGGTTGTTGACAGAGGCCAGGGTGTCTGGAGCGTTCGCCCCAAGTGTGTGTCGCCGGCCCTCCAGGGCCTCCCGCAGCAAGGGCTCGGCTTTGCCCAGACGGCCTTGCTCCTGGAGGATGACGCCCAGGTTGCTGACCGAGGCCAGGGTCTCCTGCGCACTCTCCTCCACCATGCCAGCTCAGTCTCTCTGAGCCAGAGTCAGCATCCCGCGGAGCCTGCCAGCTTGGACGACCCGATCACAGAGTTACTCCACCGATGTTATAGTATCGGTCTTGAGCAGACACATTCGTGGAAATAGGGCTGCTGGTGTGACCCTCCCCTCCACTTCAATCCGCGCCTCTGCTCGGGGGAGCGAGCCAGCGACCCTCAGCACAAGCAGCACCCCGGCACCTCTGCTCGGGGGAGCGAGCCAGCGACCCTCAGCACAAGCAGCACGCCGGCACCTCTGCTCGGGGGAGCGAGCCAGCGACCCTCAGCACAAGCAGCACCCCGGCACCTCTGCTCGGGGGAGCGAGCCAGCGACCCTCAGCACAAGCAGCACCCCGGCACCTCTGCTCGGGGGAGCGAGCCAGCGACCCTCAGCACAAGCAGCACCCCGGCACCTCTGCTCGGGGGAGCGAGCCAGCGACCCTCAGCACAAGCAAGACGCGGCACCTCTGCTCGGGAGCGAGCCAGCGACCAGCACAAGCAGCACCCCGGCACCTTGCTCGGGAGCGAGCCAGCCACCCTCAGCACAAGTTAAAAGCACCCCGGCACCTTGCTCGGGGAGCTGTTAGCGACCCTCAGCACAAGCAGCACCCCGGCGCCTCTGCTCGGGGGAGCGAGCCAGCGACCCTCAGCACAAGCAGCACGCCGGCACCTCTGCTCGGGGGAGCGAGCCAGCGACCCTCAGCACAAGCAGCACCCCGGCACCTCTGCTCGGGGGAGCGAGCCAGCGACCCTCAGCACAAGCAGCACCCCGGCACCTCTGCTCGGGGGAGCGAGCCAGCGACCCTCAGCACAAGCAGCACCCCCGCACCTTAGTGAGCATCGAACTCACCCCGAGCACCACACAAAATCCCTGGAAGCGCTCGGGCAGGTGAGCGGCCGCCGAGCATATGGTTGGGTATCCCTCATACACCTGGTGGCGAAGCGGGAATGCCAGGCAAGAAAGGCCAACCAAGACCGAAGGGGCGTTGCTTGGGTTACCGAGGCGGTGTCGCCGAGCTTGGCCCGCCTTCCCTCAAGCACCTTGAAGTACAAGGGCTTTGCCTCACACAGCTTGCCCTGTGCGTGGAGTACGTGAGCCAGCTCATTCCCCGCCTCTAGCGCCGCCACGTCGTTGTCCCCGAGCGTCTTGCGCTTCGCCGCCATCACCTCCCGGTACAGCGGCACCGCCTCCGCCAACATGTTGCGCTTCTTCAACAGCCGCGCGAGGTCCTGCACGGCGGCCAGGGTGTCCGCGTGCTCCGCCCCGTGCGCCGCGCGCTTCCCTTCGAGCGCCTTCTCGTAGAACGGCTGCTGCACCTCAGGCTCCGCCTCTCCCAGCTTGCCGAGTTTCTTCAGAACCTGCCCCGGAACCTCGCACCCTCATCTACTTCAACTCCGCGTCCCCTGCGCGGCAAGGAGGGCGCGGCAAGGAGGGACGCACGGGGGAGGAGGCGGCATTCCGCAACGGGAGTATGGCGGCCGTCCGGTGTGTGGCACGGGGAAGCACGGCAAAAGGGGCCGAGGCGGTGTGTGAAGCTGAGCGGCAGTCAGGGGCTGCGCAACAGAGGGCGCTTGAGTGTAGGGGCGTCACTATGGCAAGTTCAACTTCAGAAATAGCCTCTCGAAAGGTCAGTGAAAGTCGGCCATCCTGAACCTTGAGCTGATGGTCACGAAGCAGAGAAGCCTCAGGTCTGAGTCCTGAGACACGGCACTGCAACTGCAGTCAGCACCGTAGGACAGTGCAGAAAATCAGGTGTCCAACATAGGGGTTTCGCAAGTTCTATAGTCAAGGTAGGGTTTGCCCGCGCATGCCCAAAGCGGTAAGTGGCGAAAGGGTTCTGCGGCACGGGCACCGAGTGCGTCGCAGACCAGGTGGAGGGCTCCAGAAGGACTTGGCAGAGGCGTTGGAGGCCGACTGCTTGGCGCCGTGCTTTGCCGTAGATTACACCGTGCTGCGCCACTACAGGAGCGGCGGACCGGCGGCGCCACTACAGGAGCGGCGGACCGGCTGCGCCACTACAGGACCGGCGGACCGGCTGCGCCACTACAGGACCGGCGGACCGGCGGCGGCACTACAGGACCGGCTGCGCCACTACAGGACCGGCGGACCGGCTGCGCCA
>LGRX02009120.1:0-15283 GCA_001247695.2 Cymbomonas tetramitiformis
GTGTCATAGGGTGGGGTGGGTGTCATCGGTCATTTGTCTTAAGTGTCATTGGGTGTCATTTTTCTTAAGTTTTCTTAAGTTTTACTTATATCACCGTCGTATAACTCCATCGGCCAATAGCTAACTGCAACGCTACAATTTATACGTATGGAGGCTTGTGGGGGTTTATACGCAAAAAGTTAAGAAAAGATAAGAAAACTTAAGAAAAGTTAAGCAAACTTAAGAAAACTTAAGAGAATACTTGTAGGAGTGATACGCCTACACTGCAGAAGCAGACCAGCAGCAGGGGACCACCTGCATGCGTTACACTGGTTAGCCTTATTCTAGTAACACGGCACATCGCAACGGTTCGAGTTGCAGATTGTGGCGGCGTGTACCCGAGGGTGCAGGTCCGCGCTCCGCATCGCTCCGAACCTCGTGGACCATCCCCTGCACCGTGCGCGCCACATTCCCACCATTACGCCCGGTGGTGTGTCCCCACCCTCACGTGCAACGCATCGTTTGCACCATAGCGCTGTTCAGGTCAGCCATTTCATTCAACATACATCAAGGGGAGGGGGGGGCTTGGTTGTAGTAGGAGTGCTAGGTGTCGGCTGGACTCACTGTTTGTCGTGCTTCTTCGCCCGTGCGTCATCCTCACCGTATTCCACAGCCATTCCAGCCCGAACCATTCCAGGTTTCATGGGATCCGTGCTTTCTGTTTCCTGCAGCAGCCGGCCCCCAACCGTGTTGTGCTCGTTGATCCGCGCCACGTGCGGGCTGGTCATGACGCATGCGTTTGTAGGCGCTCTCGCCTGCGTATCAGCACGCATCTTTGCAAACTTCGCATTGCGCATCAAGCGTCTGACTAGCCGTTTCACCGGGAAGTAGAAATAGTACTCCTGCGGGCGGTACACCTCACCCCGCGCCGTACGTGTCACCCTGTATCTCTCCTCCTCGCACCACCCGACCGGCACTCCCGCCGCATCCCACGCGATGGGAACCCCGCATTTCTCCTGCGCTGGTTTCTTGGTCTCTGCTGGAAACGTTCTGTGATACTTCGGACACACATGCACTGCGTAGTCCCACACGGTCTCGGCACCAATCAGGCGTAGCATGTGCCAGAGCGACCCCGGTAAATTGGTGGTTGCTCCACCCAGCAGCATCTTCAAGATTTTCATGAACGTGTTGAAGTGCGCGTCTGTCCACTGCTGCCGCCGTTTCATGTCCAGCAAATACCACACAGCTTCCTGCAGCGTCACTCCGTGGGGGCTCGCCCGCCCATGCGTTAGAAGCGGATCCATCTTTTTGGGACTGAGTTCGGCCGACTCTGGCGCGTCCAATGTCTCCACTTTCGCTGGCTCCGGCGCGTCTACCGTCACCGCTTTCCCTGCCTCCGGAGGGTCCACCGTCACCTCTTTCGCCGGCACCGGCGCGTACACCGTCACCTCTGCGTGATGAGCCAGCAGCAAGGCGGCCGCCTCTTCAACCTCGATTTCCATGCCCGCCTTTGCAGCTAGTTCCTGCGAGTGGCCGTCCCCTCCTGGCTTAGTTTATGTGCATATTCTGCGTGCGCTGCATGCCCCTGCGCATGTTGCATGACGTACATACTACAATACGCACTACATGATGTATCAGAAAGACGCACAGGCGTTTCCACGTCCTGCCCGAGCAGGGCGTACATCGTAAAGAAAGTCCGGGATGGAGAGGAGGTCCGCCTCCGCATCACCACCTTCGTCCGTCTCCTCCACGATGTCTTCTTCCGGGATGTCCGGCAAATCCAACACCTCCTCCCAGTATGCATTTTCGGCTGGGGTGGGGGCATCCGACGACCCCCCTTCCTCGCAAAGACTCAATCCCATATATCCCACGGCCTGTCCGTCCGCCAGGTCGTGGTTCGTATCATTCCCATCTGCGCCGGCTCCTCCCACCAGGGTATACCGCATTCTCTTGTTGGGTATCCTCGCCTGCTGAGAATCATCATCCGCTGTTTCCGCAAACACTGGGGCCGCCTCCATCTCGTGGCCAGCGGAGATGGCAATGGCACGGTGCCTTTGATCAAACTGAACTCCCAGAGATTGTATGTGGCCTATGAGCACGTCAATCCTTCCCTTGTGCTCCTTTCCGGCGCGCCCTACCTGATCAGGTATGCCCAGCGTGCACAAGTCGTCGGGGGTGAAGAGGGAGCGAATGCTTGGGCGCTTGATGTCACGGTAAGCGCGTTGCGCCAACTCCAGTAGCCGGGCGTCGGTCACGTGCCGGTTATCCCACGCGGTTGGGAGCTGCGCTGTTTGGCACGTGACGGCTTCCCCCCCGGCTCGCCGTTTCCCCCGCGCGCCGTCCACCGGGCTCGCCCCCTCACCTGCTAGCTCTCTGGGGCCCACAGGCGGTCCCCGGAAGCTTGTTATCCGCATCCTCTTATCGATCATGCACCCGAGAGTTGTCAATCTTTCAGCAAGCTGACCCAGCTGACGGAGCTTTGCGTCCTTTTGCGTCCTCGTGAGGCGGCCGCCGGCCTTCCTTGGGATCCATCCGATGTCCACACCAAACCGTGACACTTTGGGTGTCATGCTTTGCCCAATATCCAGGCTTTGCAGTTTACGCAGGATGACGGCGTCATCCAGTTCGGCCATCACCGCGCATACCTGCCGCAAATCACCCCTTCCGTGTCACCGACCTGCACGCAGCACATCCGTTGAGGGGGGGCACCGACAGCACCTGCATCATGAAGGCAGACACCTCGTTAGATGCATCGTTGCTGCTCGCGTGAGCGCCCGATCGATACGCGGCGGTCGCTCGGTGCATGGCGTGTGCAGCGTGACGCGTGCTTAGTGACCGCGTGTTTCCGTCGGAGAACACAAACTGATTTATTACAAAGATACAATACAGTTCAAAATTGTCTGTTCTAGCTACATACGCTCTTTCACATCGCAGAGCCTACAATCTGCATTACTCGGAAGCTGGTGTTCGTGGTTGACATCCTAAGCTTTCATGCCAGAGGCTTGCACGCTTGCGCGTTTCCCCTGCGGTACAAGTCGTATGCGCCTGCTTTCAAGCTTCTGGTTCGGGAACACTGGTCAGCCAGCAGCTTGAAGTATCGCCAGCGTTGCAATCCAAGCTACGCGTCACCAGATACACCTGCGTGCACACGGCGCAAGATTCGACATTCATCCTCATGTTGCTCATTGCAGGCATCGGCATGTCACAACCCATGCATGAGAGCTGCCTGTGGGAGGTGTGCCCCACTCACCGGCTGGTCGTGGCCCCGCATTTCCGTCCACTTGTAAACCCGGCGGGACCGTGTCGCGCATGCTGAGCAACTTCGGCAGGTTGGACATGGACATTTCTTCCCCGGTCGATGTCCTCCAAAGCAGTCCCTTCTCGCAGATGTGCACATCCGGGACCCGGCACTCGCGGAATTTCGGGATGATCGCCGAGTTGAATGCGTGCGCGTCGAACTCCGCATGAAAAATGGCGAAGTCGAGGAGCACCGCAGGCAACTTGACCTGCAGGTTGGCGCCATTGTCACTGGCCACCGCCGTGCAGTAGTAGTCGTGCACCTCAGACCACTCCTCCACCGTGATGCGATGGACAGTCTTGCCGATTGCTCCACTCCAGGTCCCGGCGGCATGCTCCACTGAGTACTCCTCGCCGTACGTGGTCGTCTCCCAGAGCTGTGTCTTCATACGGCCCGACAGTATTTTGACAGCGGACTGCGTGAGCTTCTCCGCTTTGCCAGCAGCCACCAACCACTCTACACCGCCACTGACGGCGCGATCAAACGCGCCCTTCCGCGAAATCGGCAAGAGCTCGGTCATTGTTGCTCCTGACACAGTAACCTGCCGAGCACCAGCCGGGCAGGCCTGCTTCTTGCGCTTGTTGCTGCCGGCAGCCGGCGGTCCCTCGTTACGGTTGGATTTCCGGGGTTCAGCTGCAGTGCTCTTTGGCGCGGCGACTGGCAGGAGAGCTCGCAGCTCCGGGTTGTGCTGCACGCGCCGCTTGAGTTCATTTGTTAGTGGCGTGTTGAGCGCGTCCAAGGACTGCTTGCTAAGCGCTGCGTAACCCGCAAATGTCGCTGGTTGTTGAAGGGTAAACAAGCTCCCTTTCATCGTCAGACTCACTTTTTTGCCTGTTCCCTGCAGCGCGGTGATGTGGTCCTTCAGGCGCTCGTCCGTGACGGTTTGCAGCAAGGCCAACGCTGCCGCCGGTGCTGTGTCACCAACGGGGAACAGGGCGCCCTTAGCATCCATCACACCCTTCATCAAGGCCATATTCCTGGCTATGTTCCTGGCTCGTCGTTTTTCCATGGATGGCGGCGACGTTACAATGGTCCTCGGACTCCTCCTGACCTCCTGAGCCTGCTGGGGAGCCACCACCACCTCCTCCTCCTCGGACTGCTCGTCTAGGAAGGACCGGAACGCCGCCCCTGTCATGATTGTAGGTAATGGGCTCATTGGCTGCTCCGGAGTGGGCAATGCCCCCGGGGCCGGTGCTGCGGGCTGATGTATGTTGCAGCGTGTTGCCTGCTCCGGCGCCTGGGCTGGGCGCGACTCCTGGGTGCGGGGCTGGGTGGTATGCGCGCCCTGGTGTCGACGTCCTTGCGCAGGGGCGACCGGAACCATCGTCAAGAACGGGCGCAGGAGGTTCAGCGCCCGGCATACTTCGCCGACCCATATCGCGTGGCTCTCGGGAAGTTGCGAATGTGTCATGTGGTTGGTATCATCGCTGAATATACGTGTTGCGGGGTCGAACGTCACCCACGGGCACTCAGACAAGTACTTCACCCAGACTCCGATGTCCGCAATAAAATTGTCCTGCACGTCCGCCGCTACCTGCGGTGGCTGAATCGTACCCGCAGTGCGAACTCCACCCGGGGGTGCATGCGCCGCCACCCCGCCGCCAGCAGGATCCGCCGCTACCAGCGGTGCCTGAATCGGACCCGCAGTGCGAACTCCACCCGGGGGTGCATGCGCCGCCACCCCGCCGCCAGCAGGATCCGCCGCTACCTGCGGTGGCTGGATCGTACCCGCAGTGCGAACTCCACCCGGGGGTGCATGCGCCGCCACCCCGGCGCCAGCAGGATCCGCCGCTACCTGCGGTGGCTGGATCGTACCTGCAGTGCGAACTCCACCCGGGGGTGCATGCGCCGCCACCCCGCCGTCAGCAGGATCCGCCGCTACCTGCGGTGCCTGCATTGTACCCGCAGTGCGAACTCCACCCGGGGGTGCATGCGCCGCCACCCCGGCGCCAGCAGGATCCGCCGCTACCTGCGGTGCATGCGTCGCCACCCTGCCGCAAGCAGCAGCTGCCACTGTATGCGGCTGCTGATTCGCAACCGCAGGGTGAAATGCACCCGGGGGACCCCCTGCTACGGCATCAACAGCCTGCTGCCACGGCCCAGGGAATCTCGCACGGAGGACGTTGGATTCCTCGGGCGTGGTCACCCTGAGTCCCGTACACTGCGGATTGGCGGCGATAAACCTGTCGAAGTGCAGCATGGCCGTGATGTTTGCCGTTACCTTTGGCGCACAAGCGGTGCATAGTTCTGCCTCGCCGAGGACATTCTCCCGGCAGTTATCAGGTGACACACACTGCGTTTGAAACCTCCTGTTGATATTGCGCAACTTCTGCTTTATCCACTGGCTGCATTTGCCCTTGGCCACAGTGTGCTCCTGGCTCAGAGGAGCCAGCAGCTGGAAAGCCACGCACTTGTTAAACACGTTCTCAAGGAGAATGTCGAAGTTCCCCTGAAGCCATCCTTCCCCGCTGGGTGAAGCGTGCATGCCCGACGTAGGGCTTATACCGGCGTGTATCTTCGGCGCCAGGTCGTTGAACTGTTCAAGGAGCCCCACCGGAGCTGGCCGTTTAGCCGACGTCATGGGTATCGCAGGCGGCCAGACGGGGTCGCTTCGTCTTCGTGCCTGTCCCCCCTGCACATGCGCATGACGAACGTTACGCAAGCGTACGTGATACAAGCAAGCATGACCTGTTGGTACCTGCAACTGTCAACTGGGTAGGCGGTGAAGCAGGCAGGAAATACACGCACCCTCGCCCATCCCTCCCCACCCACCACTCGCAGCGCCGCTGCTCACCCTGTGGCCGCTGATTCGCAACCGCAGATGAGGCAGCATAGGGCACGGCGCCGGGGAGAGCGCCGCACGCGCCACGCGCCTGATTCGGCGCGGAGCGGAGCAGCCTCCCCGCACCCTTGGTCCAGGAAATACACCACAGGATTCGTACTCCCAGCTTCCACGGACTTCCCGCACAAATGGGTACTGCGTGCGGTCTCCTGAGCAACCTGTACTATAGCGTGCGGCCTACCCCTTAGGGTGCATTCTTAACGCAGTGTATCTATGGGGCGGTTTGCAATCTGCATTAAAATAAGTTCGAATGTTACTGCTAGGGGGCTGCGCCACGCCCTTTCCCCTGATGCGCCTACTAACACCCTATTCATCATCCCGCAGGATGCGCATGTAATGCCCCGCGCAATAGGGATGCTGCAACAGCTTCCACAGCCGTAGAGGTTCGTGGCTAGTCAACACCACACTCTCGTGGGGGCAGATGAACTCCATGGCGAAGGGCGCGTTGTTGGGGAATTCCTCTGGAGTTGGAGCCGAGCCAACCCAGCCAGGCCCGTCCACCAGCGGCCAGCTGGTGTACAGCTGTATGACGCGGGCCGTCATGTTGGCGATGATGTGCCAGAACTCGGGTTCGTCATAC
This sequence comes from Cymbomonas tetramitiformis, assembly GCA_001247695.2. Classification (NCBI taxonomy): domain Eukaryota; kingdom Viridiplantae; phylum Chlorophyta; class Pyramimonadophyceae; order Pyramimonadales; family Pyramimonadaceae; genus Cymbomonas; species Cymbomonas tetramitiformis. Next base: position 6,700 of record LGRX02009120.1, read on the forward strand.
TGTTGTTTCTGCGCTAGGATTTTGGTCAGGGAGACTTGTTTGCCATGTCCATTTGCAGTTGGCTGGGCCCGCTTTTCCGCCATGTCAAAGTGGTAATACTCCGGATGCATCTCGTAGAACGCTTGTATGGCTAGCCGACAGTTTTGGACACGCACTTGACCACCCCCAGTCAACGGCTTAGCACCCTCCTCTTGTGGCAGGTGCCAGCCAACGCAGTGGAGCCAACAGTTGCCGTCGCCTGCCACGTCTTCGACTCGTAGCCCCGCAGTCCGCAGGTACGCCTGGACGTGCGCCATAGTCACTAATTCACCTGTAGGAGGTGCCTGCACGTCCACCAGCAGCCTCCGGTGTGCTGGCTGACACGCGCCTGCCTCAGTAAGGGATCCGAAGCTGCAGTCAATGGCGCTGCCGATGATATGTCCTCTGTGGTCCCTGGTGAGCAGATGATTGTTGTTGGCGTCGTAGAACGGTACTCGCTGAGCGCGAGTCGGGTCAATCGCGTTTGCCTCAGCCATTCTCACCACACCTGGGCCGGTAGCTGTCGGTGCGTCATCTGCGCCTGTGCGATCCCACCACCCACGTACCCCTCATTTCAAGCGAAATACACCTAGGGTGTCCGAACTGCACAGCGTCAGCGGACTGAGCGAGGTTGCACACACCTGGGCTGGTAGGGGCCGCTGCGTTGGGGACGGCCCGGAAGTCCATGGGTTCCGCAGCGGCCGAGTCCGCAGTAGCCGTTGGCGTCTGGGGAGAGGGCCACACCTCCTCCTCCTCCTCTGCGGTACCAGTGGGGCTGGTAGCTGTCGCTGCGTCATCTGCGCCTGTGCGATCCCACCACCCACGTACCCCTCATTTCAAGCGCAATACACCTAGGGTGTCTGAACTGCACAGCGTCAGCGGACTGAGCGAGGTTGCACACACCTGGGCTGGTAGGTGTCGCTGCGTTGGGGTCGGCCTGGGTGTGCATGGGTTCCGCAGCGGCCGAGTCCGCAGTAGCCGTTGGCGTCTGGGGAGAGGGCCACACGCACGGCTGCGCCACTGCGGTACCAGTGGGGCTGGTAGCTGTCGCTGCGCCATCTGCGCCTGTGCGATCGGGATCCATGCAGGGAGTACACACGGGCTGCGCCAATCGCGACCCCTCAGCATTTCGGCACGCGGCCGTCGGTCGCGCTTCCCAGCGTCCATCCCACACCGCGGGAGATTCTTCGTCACCCCCCTCCTGCTGTGAGCAGTCACAGCGGACCAGCAAACTGCGTTGGGGACCCCCCTTTTTTGCATCTTCCCGCCCACTGAAGTTCGGGAACTCGCCGTTGAAGTTGTGCGTGAGCTTCACAGCCACGCCCAGCGCGAACTCCATGGTCAACCTGCCTCGGTCGGCAAGTACGGCTGCCAGCTGGTTATTCACCTTCACCGCACCACCAGATGAATGGAAGAGGTGCCCCGCGTTCCTGGTGGGGATCGCACCATCCAAAACCTTTGGTAGGTTTGAGGCCCTGCACGCCTTCAGGATTCCAAACACCACACTGCGCAGTCCGGGGCAATGCACACCCATCCGCTGGTAGAGAAGACAGGTATCCGTCCGCTGTGTGTCTACGGACCCATCGAATGTCACCGGTCCCACGCGTGCAGGGACACGCGGAGGATCTGCCTGACCATCCATCCACCTGATGCGGGCAAGCTCCTTCTTCTCTGCCTCCGGCCTCGCATCCCACGCTTTCTTCCCAACGAAGGCTTCCAGCACTTCCCAGGCTAGGACGAGGTCGGACATCTTGAGAGTGGCGTGCAGCCGCGCCTCCGGGGGGGGCATCTTTGACCAGCCTTCCATGTTTTCGAAGTTGGGACATGTGCTGGAGGGGTGCAAAGCGTGCACCACTCGGGGCGCCCCAACCGCATGCTGGTTGCGCCAGTCGTAGCATGGGCCACACATCACCAGACCGGGTTGCTGGAGGCTAGTTCCCCGCAACGGGTCACACCGCCGACCCGCCTTCACACATAGATCGCAACTCCATACTTCAGGCAGGCTCCCGTAGCTCCCTCCAAACCGTATTGCGTCGCCGCAAGCAAGGCATTGCAAGTGCCATGGCATCCCATACTGGGACAACGTTCCCAACGGCTCGGCGCGGATTTCGTCGTGCGTGGCGGGGACTCCGGGCTCTGTGCTGATGGCGCCGTAGAGAATTGCGGACATCGTGACCGCGGTACGCAGGCCGCGACCCGCACCAGGCACCTCCCCAACCGGGCAAAGCCCCCGATGCACAGTTCTGTCCCCCGGCCAAACAATGACGCTGCCCGGCGGGCCAGCAAAACGGACGCGCCTTAACGGCGTGGCTGACGGAAAGCCGGACGCTGCGTGCTCGAGTGTGAAGTGGAACGCGCCGTCCTCGCACCGCTGCCAATGCCTTCCATCTACCGAATCAGGCAGGAGTTCCGTGTAGCTCTGCTCGTCAAGGAACATCCCGGAGGAAAACTGGGTAGGGAAAACTGCCTCCTCGCCGCTCCGGAGCAAGAGGTCAGTGTGCCACAACTGCACCCAGCTCCCCAGGTTGCGCAGGAGGACAGCTGGGGATAGCAAGAACTGGCCAACCCCTGACACCCGGACCGCCTTCTGCATGCTGGCGTGATGATGCTCAAGCACCTTCCCCCAGATCCCCGGATATTCTTTTTTCGCGCGCTCCCAGTCCACCTTCACGGAATACCTGGCCCCTGGTCGGAGACACCGCTCGTCCCGCTCGACCCGCGGGTCCCACTCACGCGTGCTGAACAGGGAAGAGGGCGTCAGAAAATTCGCAACCGCAAAGCCTGTAGCTTCTGTGAAAAGCGATGTACAGCGGGGACAATCCTTCACGCACACGAACGTTTCCGAGATCCGCGCGCACTCCGCCTTACAGTCTTCAATCTTCTGGTGGCATAAACGTATGCGCAGCTGCAACGCATCGCCCAGTGCCGCGGGGTCAACCCCTTCACCCACGGCGATGCGATGGAGCTTGCAAAAAGACTGTACCCGTTCCCAGGAGCTTTTGACGTTCTCCTCACGGTTCCCCAGCGCGACAGCTTCACACCGTTTAGTCATCATCGCTGAATCAGCCGGTGATGGGGATTCCATTTCTTCGCTAGCCGCCGTCCAGATATCCACAAAGTTCACCAGCTCCTGAATCGTGCGCCCGTGTCTTTCGCACTGGTTCTGCACCATACGAAGGGTGACCATACAGCATGCGGCCCAGACAAGCAGGCACGCCTTCTCCAGGTCAACCAATACGCAGTCCCCGTTGGACCCGCAGGATATGGGAGGGGGCACCACGTGCATGCCTAGCCCCTCCAGATCTTCGGGTAGCCCCGCCTGCACGTGAAGAACCCTACATGGCGTATCCGCATGTGGATGGCCGTCCATGTCAGAGCACGCCATTGATACCTGGCCAACATAGTGCGCCCCGCACCGACCCACCCGGGATACCCCAACCCATCCCACCCACGATTTTAAGCGCCGCTGCTCACCCTTTGGCCGCTGATTCGCAACCGCAGATGAAGCAAACAGACTATTGGGGATAGGTGAACCAGTATGCATGTTTTTAGACGGTGTTTTTCTGTTACTATTCTCGGTTTATAGACGACGGGTGACCTGCCACGTCATCATAACGCGCAGTGTAATGCAGACACGTGGCAGCCACGTAGGTTGCGATATGCGTTTATGCGGTACGGTATGCCTTCATTATGCGGTTTGCCATTGTGGTTCGAGTGATCATCGAGCAATCAACGGAGAGAGATATCTTTTTTGGATTGGGTGTGTTCATAAACACAAGCCCCGCGTCAAAAAACGCGGCTATACAACTATCATCACACGGGTATTGTTGCATGAACGGTGTATATTCGTTTAATTACAAGTAGAATGTTTGCTAGCGTTAGTAGTGTTACAATATATATATGTCGCAAAAGCCATAAGTCAGCTGGTCGTACAACATATCATAGCGTTACTATTACATTGCAAAGTACGTAAGTTGCTACCAGGCAAGCGATCTCGAATTAGTTCATTCCACGCCTTTCAGACGCCGGAAAGTAATGGTCTACTAATCTATCAGCTCCCAGTATACTCCGTCTTCGTCGTCCATTGCTTCCTCGCACATGAATATTTCGTAAGAACAACGCATACACGCGAAATGTTCGGTATGCTCATTTATCGCAACAAGATGCGAACCAGCATTAAACCATATGCGAACGTTTGCAGGAAGGTCACAATAATCGCATTTCATGACGAGTTTGCCTGAGCGTGGTCAGTTGTTAGTTGCTAGTGTCAAGCTGGGGTGGCACGATGGTGAGCGTAAGCAGCAAATGAAGGCTAAGTAAGAGGTATTGAGCTTTTATACCTGCTCAACTAAGGCAATCGCAACTGATACAGTACTCGTCGAAAGGTGTCGTTTCGTCATTCTGGTACCAACAGACCAATAGGCGTACAACGTCGACTGGAATAACCATTAATCGCGGAGTCATCCACGCTTCACCCCGTGCATATTCAGCGCGATCGGGATAGCGTTCCGGCTCTACCAATTCAAAAAACAGATAAAACCGAGTTCGTCGGGTAAAGCGCCACATAGCCATTATCAGATCATGCCTGTGAGGCATCGGCGGGCGGCGGACAGGGCGGTTTGCCATCGTTGTCAAAGTCCACTGGTGCAAATTGCATTCGGGGCATGGCATGTGCACCATCACATGGCGATGAATGGCATCTACATCGATACTGGCACGATTCCGATGCACACCAAACCTTAACACTGGAGGCATCACGAGTTTGCAGAGGCGCGTCGCTCACTCTCTGGTAGGAGGTGGGAGGGGTGGCACGATGGTGAGCGTAAGCAGCAAATGAAGGCTAAGTAAGAGGTATTGAGCTTTTATACCTTAGTCGGAGTCGGAGTCGGACAGCAACTGTGGGACTTCGGTATCCTGCCAGAACTCGCAATCCCGCGCCAATCTTGGGCCAACATTTGTCCGCGCCAATCTTATCTTGGCCAATCTTGTGATTGTTGGTTTCATCCTATTGGTTTGCGGCATTTACCTTGAGAGGCCCAAGCCCTCCTTGGCAATATTTAAATCGCTTGAGGCCTTTAGGAGGATCATTTTCCATTTCTTCCTGGGAGACACACCGCTTCATCTTTGCATTATCAAGAATGGCGGATACCCATTACGTCCTGTTTGGGATTGTTCTTCCTTACATTCGGAAAATGCGTCAATTGCGTGAGGAATACTTTGTGCAGGCATGGGTCGAAGAACGTTTTTGTGGGCGTTGGAAGAACAAGTTTTGACGTTTTCGGGCATGTTTGGTGATGTTTGGATGCCTGTAACTTTGGCTCACTATTTCTATGAATTACGTGATCTGCTCGAAGTCGATTGGGGGATGTTCGTGATTGGGGAAATTTCTTGCAGATATTCCCTACCTCCAACTTTGAAGCCCCATATTACGACGATGAAGGGTTCCATTGGCAAGGACCTGGCATGTCAAACAACTTCAGATTCCGGCTAGACTACATCGATTTCGACGACTTCAAAAAACGATGGCTTCGTGAATATCATTGGGCCTGGTACAACGGCTTTTACAACGAGCATGCAGATCCTCAATGGATCTACCCGTCGCGGTACGAGTTGTCTATGAGGCCTGCCTGCAGTCGATGCCGACGCGTTGATATGGATCTTACCCGTATTGGCGACGGGTACATCTGCACTGACCTTGTCGACCGTCGGCGGATGACTCGTCTTGATTTGAATTGATGGTCGAATCTCAATCGGTGGCTTTAGCCACCACCCATCTATTCTAGAAAACAATTCTTCTCGATGCGGGCAACAAAAATATCATAAGTCACGTGTATGGCACAAGCAATGGTATAAGAACCCCGATCTTCACATTTTTTATAATCATTGTATGTTACATTATTACATTATTACATTATTCAAGAACTGTGCTTTGAGAACCGCAATCGTGGCAACAAGCCCAGGTGTATAAGCGAGCATAAAATATATTGTCATCTCCATCATAGGTAACTTGATTGCGAAATCAGCCGTTGCACCAGGCCATGATCGCTTGCAACGACACGGAAACGAAAGTACACCTTTTAATGCTTCCGGTAACAGATGGTCCTGCAAAGGCAAATGAATGACAGGAGTTATGCGTCAGAAACTCGAGATCACGACGACATTATGACCGCACAGAGGTCACCTATAGAAGTGTAGCTAGCATTACGAAGTACAATCGAGGTCTTACTGACAACACCTTCGACTAGACGTGAAGAATTACAATCGCTGACCGTCTACACGGATGTGCCCGACAAGTGCGAAATCTATATAATATGGGACCTAAGAGAGTGAGAGGTCTTAGTTCTTAGGTCCCATAAGGGAGTGGCGAGCATAGCACAGTTCCAGATGCTGTGATGATATGCGGGCTTCCCAAAGTCGAGATTGTTCAAAGCGAACGCGTGCCGCTGCAGCCTATCTTCAAACTTAGAGATTTCGCACTTGTCGGGCACATCCGTGTAGACGGTCAGCGATTGTAATTCTTCACGTCTAGTCGAAGGTGTTGTCAGTAAGACCTCGATCGTGCTTCGTAATGCTAGCAACACTTCTATAGGTGACCTCTGTGCCGCATCTGAAAAGGAGAAAGTGGTCGTGGGCTGTCATCAGGTGGGTGGCTCTCAGAATGGTAGGAGGTGGCAGGGGTGGCACGATGGTGAGCGAAAGCAAGAAATGAAGGCTGTGTAAGAGGTATCGAGCTTTATTTATACCTTAGTCGGAGTCGGAGGACAGCAACTCTGGGATTTCGGTATCATCGGTATCCTGCCAGAACTCGCAACTCGCGCGGTCGACACATATGTATCGATGTGGGTAAGTCACTCGCATAACAAGTGAATCTGACCTTCCGCAATCAGCGCAACAGGGCCGGTCGTATTCACGATCATAGACGAATTCGTTACCATCAGCGTCATAGTCAAGGAGGTTGCGAAACCAACCGTTGCACCAGGCCCAATGGTGATCATATAACCACCGTCGGTGGAGTTCGTTAAAACTGCGATACAAATTCATACCGGAAATCCAGCTAGTCCGATTAAAGTAGGACGCCTCAGTGACTCTCAAGCCGCCGACGTCGTCGTTCACAATTCTCCGAGGATGAAAAAAAAACCGCGCAAGTGTCACAGGAAACACAATGATTTCTGAGGTAAATGGGCCAGGGATATCGGGGCATGTAATGCGTACTCGTGTTTCAAGGGCCCACAGAAATCGTTCTTCTACCCATGCGTGCAAAAAGCATTCCTCGCGGGAACGGCGTCTTTCCCGGATGGCGGGAAGCACAAAACCGAAAAGGACAATGTAGTAGTCTGGCATCTGGGTGTGTCGCTCACTGGTAGGAGGTGGGGTCTATCGTGAGCGAAAGCGAGAAATGAATGCTGATGAAGATATAGGCAGGCTTTATAATGCGTGACATTTTACAAACCAACGTAAGACATGTTACATAAAAAGTACAAATCTCACCCTACTATTGTCAAAAGGTCATCTCACAATGACACAACCTCGTTGCATATCGAAGTCTATGTGTTATTCTTATTGTTATTATTCTACGTGTGCCTCTTCAAAGTAGCCAATGCACCGCGATGTGTGTGCGAGGCGCTTGGTGTCATCATCTGCGGGCACACAGAATTCACAGGTGGATAAGAATTTGTGGCCAGGATGATAGCAAGGCAATCCTGCTCAAGAAAGACATATACCTGGCCATCATTCGAGATCGAGATAATCGAGCATATGCTTAGGATATAGCGGCCAAAGCGTGCTTAACATATGGCGGCCAAAGCGTGTCAGACGAAACCAAGGACGGATTGGTTCTAACTCCAAGGCTCGACGCCACACGGGGTCGTGCCTCTCATCAAAATGTTTATGCCAAATAGGCCTGTTATACTTCCTCATACACTCTGGGCATTCGCCGTTTTTGATTCTAGCAATTGCATCGCTATGTGCTTGCCTTCTCCTATCGTGCCTCGCACGGATGAAAGGCAGAACAATATCAAACAATACACGTTTCGGATCAACCGTCAGTTTCATTCGCTGTGCGTCCATGTTCTTGAAATGTTGGTAGGAGGTGGGTGGATGGTGAGCGTAAGCAAAAATTGAATAGGGATGCATAACACGCCGAAACACATACCTGGCCATCCATCTTTACTGGCTTCTATGGTGTCATCATCTGCGGGCACACAGAATTCACAGGTGGATAAGAATTTGTGGCTAGGATGATAGCAAGGCAATCCTGCTCAAGAAACAAAGAAACAAAGAAACAAAGAAACATATACCTGGTCATCAATCGAGATTGTCGGGGTGAAAATTCGGGTGACTCTGCAGTTTTAAGAGATGGCGGCCAAGGCGTGTCAGACGAAAACGGGGACGGATTGGTTCTAACTCCAAGGCTCGACGCCACACGGGGTCGTGCCTCTCATGAAAATGATTATGCCATAAATCGTTCCATCGATTCTTGTCCTCCCAAATAGGCCTGTTATACTTCCTCATACACTCTGGGCATTCGCCGTTTCTCATTCTAGCAACTGAATCCCTTTGCGCTTGC
>LGRX02009121.1:0-21818 GCA_001247695.2 Cymbomonas tetramitiformis
CAAAGTACTAGCGGTGCCATACGTGGTTTAGTGTATGCCATATTCGGGACGTGTAATCAAAGTACTAGCGGTGCCATACGTGGTTTAATGTAAGTCATGCCATATTCGGGACGTGTAATCAAAGCATTAGCGGTACCAAATGTGGTTTGGAGTATGCCATGTTCGGGACGTGTAGTCAAAGTATTAGCGGTACCATACGTGGTTTAGAGTATGCCATATTCGGGGCGTGTAGGAAGAAGGGGAAGGAGGGCCGCTCTGCCAGAAAGCGCCTGCTGGTGGGTAGGTAGGATCCGGAGGGAATACCCACTTAATAGGTCCTTGCTTCCACCACGCTCTTCTGTATTCTTGTGGAGGAACTGCCATACCGACCAGCGAACTCAAAATTTCGCCAGGGCTTCGCGACACGATTTTTGAGTGCCTAGGTGCGCGGGCAAGAGTCAAGCAGCTGCGAAAGGAGGTGTGTCAGGTCCAATACAGGGGTCCAGTAAGGTTCCAGACGGTATTTATGCTCCGTAGGTCCCAAAATGCTCCAGTCAGGGTACTGCTGGAGGATACCAGAAGGTGCTAAAGAACTGGCAGAAACGTCCAGAGGCTGTTGAAAGCGCTATTTGGAGGAGCTTTCCCCACTGCTGATGGCCGTGAGGGCGGTATCGGGGGTTTCTAGGCTGTTCTATGGGGTCTAAGGAAGGGGTTTTTGGTGGTGGGGGCTACTGGGAGAGGTTTTGGGGTAGGCTGGAAACTGGCTAAAACGGCTATTTTGGGCTGTTTTTGGCTGTTTTGTCAGATATATAGTCGGGTGTATATATCGGATAACGGAGAATAAACCCTGAGTTAAGGGTTTCGATATCAGAACGGTAAAAGTCTCAGATTGATAAAAGAGGTATACATAAATACTAACGGGTGTTTCCCGTCTACTGGTGACGGTCACCCAGCCTACTATAGGAAGTGACAAGTGACATATTTTGATTGTCGGTGTGTCACATCCAGCACACCACCTAGGGTGGTGACCGGAGCTAGTAGTGAACGAAGCAAACAAACTCCCTACTTAACTTCAGGAGGAAACTGTAGCACAACTGGGGGCCTGTACTCTTGGTCAGGGCGGTCCCAGGTCACAGCAAGATTGTCAGATACTGCTGTTACTTTGCTAAAACCCTAAACACAGCTCAAATGTAGAGAGCCCTTCCGCACATCTAGGAGGCTATACTACAGCTAACTCCCAGGCAGGCACGGCGTGAATAATTCTAGCCACTAGTGGTCTTCGGAGCTGTCTGCCCGGCTCGGAGCAGCGTGACTGTGAAGCAGTTGCCGGCCCCCGGGGCCGGTGATGAATCATTCGTAGAAGAAATTGACGAGTTCTCGATCACGGTAGGCTGCACCGCACCGGGATGCTGCCAAGTGCTGCCCGACGGTGGAGCCTCGTCGTCTGAAGATGAAGCCGGCGACAGCGGAGGGCCGTCCACAAACAACTCGGCAGGCGGTGGCGGCCCGGGATGCCACGGCATCGGAGCCATGTAGAGGCCCTGCCGCCTCTGCTCCCGCCGTTGGCGACGAGGTGGGATAGCACACGGCACGCCATGAACCATGTCAGTCGGCGAAGCCTCCGTAGCCGGGACCGCCGAGGTAGTCCACGTAGCACCACCGACCGGTGAAGCCGTGCATGTGCGCGCATCGGCACCACCGACACCGGTAACGGCGTGCGGCGCGCTGGCGGCACAAATAACAAAGAGCGCGCACACCAAGGAGGAAGTGAGGAGAGATCTCGCTAACCTCGGAATGCCGTTCCCGCAGCCGTACCGTGGTCGCGGCAGTGTCACCGAGTCACCCTCGTCGTCATCGTCGCTCGTGGCGCAAGTTGCGGGCTCGTAGTCGATCACGCGTTCCGGCTCCCCAACCGCGGAGAGCAAATTCATGCTTGGGGCCGGCTCGTCGGGCACCAATGCAACCCCCGTGCCCTCAATGAAGTCGGCAAACGTGCGTGTGACGGGAGGGCAGAAGGGGTTTGGCGGACCGGTCCAATCGTCTTCGGACTCAACCGACGCGGGCGGGGAGTGTGCGGGTGGCTCCGACACCACCGGCATGTCGGCAGTGAAGGTGTTGATGTTGAATGTGGAAGCTCCAGCCGCGTGCGCCATCTCAGAGAACTCGGCGACGGCGGACACGAGGACCTCACCGCCCTCCTCGCAGAACGAGCACGCGGAGAGATCGGTGAAGACCTCCGGCTTCCCGCCCGCAAGCATGCAGAGGGCGTCGAACTCCACGGGGTCGCTGTTGTCGATGGCGTGTTGGAACTTCGCGGCCAACACGGAGTTTTCGGCCTCTTCGGCGAAGGCGAAGGCCGAGAGTCCGGTCCTGCCCCCGTTCGGGCAGTCCCGGTGCCAGTGCCTCGCCTTCCCCTTAGCACATACCTGATTTTGGCAGTACGGAATCGTCGCACCGCTTTCGCGGTGGAAGGCCACCTTCCGCGAGACGGACTGAGACCAATTCCCCCCTTTGGGGAGGGGCGAGGCTGCGAAACGGGTCTTGACCCGGCGGTCCGGTTTGTCCGCGCGAGGGGTAAATCCCCGCGGAGACGGTTCGGACTCGGCGGTGACGAGGAAGGTGGCCAATTGCCTCTTCAAGTCGAGCACCATTGTCCGCAAGTCCGCGATCTCACTCGCCGCACCCGACTCACCAACGTCCTTCTCCATGAAGTGCGTGCCGTGGGAGTACCGGTGTGCCGATGCGGTGGCGGTGCCCGCCCGCACGTGCTCGCCGTAGCACTCCCGCACCCACTGCTGAATGGTGAGTAGGTCGTGGGCGGCTCGCTGGTCGTGAAGGAGCAAACGGGACACCACCGGTTGGTAGAAGGTGGCGTCGAGGGCTTTGATGAAAAGGGACTTCACGTCCTCGTCCTGGAGCGTTGATCTCGTCCTCGCTGCCTTGAGCGCGGCGTTGAAGTCCTCAATGGGTCCATGAGGGTCCACGCCCGCAGCGATGCGGACGGCAAACATGTCCGCTTGCCCCTGGAAGGGGTCCCCAACCGGGATCATCCGACGGGCGAACTCGAGCAGGACACGCTTACCGTCTGCTGGGAAGCTGGCGTGGGACGAGTCCAACCAGTCCGCTGCGGGCGACGAGGGGTCGATCAGCAGCTCGATCGTGGAGAACAACAAATTGTTGGCCTCCACGCGGACGGCCAAAGTAGCGTCGTCCAGCGTGAAGAGCGGGAGGAAACCGGTGTCCTCAGTGACGAATGCCGCCTGCAGGGCAGAGACCATCCTCGTGAAGATGGCCGCCGCGTGGGGCTCCGCACCGGAAAATCTACCCTCTTTGCCGTCGAACAACTTGCGCTGGACGTGCTTCGCCACCTTCATGTCGAAGTGCTCCCGCTGTAAGGTGCGTACCGATGCCAAAAATGTAGCACCCGCCGAATTAGCGGCCGGCTGTGCCGCTGTCGGGGTCGCGGGTGTGTTGGCATGCCTGGCAGCAACGGAGTCAAAGATTGTGCTTAACGTGCGTCGGCGATGCGCCATGCTAGCCGTTGATCTAGTAGAAGCAACCATGATGAAGAAGACTACAGGGGTGGAGTGAGGCAAGAAGACGTGGGGAAAAAAATGCGGTAGTCTTGGGCGGCCAAGAAATGTGGTGGGTCGTCGATACGGCTGCCGTGAGAGAGCAGAAATTTCGAGAAGTCGTGTGGTAGATGGCGGCCGATACGAAACGGTGTGGTGACCAACCAGGATGCGTAAACCAATCCAACGTTAAATCCCGCAGAAAAGACGTCCTCAAAGGCCTACAGCCAGCCGTAAATCAACCCACAAAACTTAGGCCATACCCGCGACTGCCGGCACTTCCACGCGCGGAGCGCCTCACTCCATCCCAAGCGTCTGGCTTTAGCCAATCATACTGGCGGTGTCGCAGTGGCTAAATAAAACGTAAGTGGGGCCAAACCTGTCAGATATATAGTCGGGTGTATATATCGGATAACGGAGAATAAACCCTGAGTTAAGGGTTTCGATATCAGAACGGTAAAAGTCTCAGATTGATAAAAGAGGTATACATAAATACTAACGGGTGTTTCCCGTCTACTGGTGACGGTCACCCAGCCTACTATAGGAAGTGACAAGTGACATATTTTGACTGTCGGTGTGTCACATCCAGCATGTTTTTTGCCATTTTAAGGCTCTGGGGGGTGGGCTATGAGGTTTTTCTGGCTACTATAAACCGGGGAAACCCTTTAGGGTGCTCTCTGACGGTTGTTTGTAGCCTGGGGTAGACTTGGAACTTAAGATCGGAAAACCAATCTTGACCAACGAGAGCCTGGTTGGGCCCCCAGTGTTAAGGGGACGTTATGCTGATATTTGGTGACTTTTGGGAGCAGTATACGGGTTCCTTCTTTGAAAAAAAATGGTATTTCTGACGTAAAAGTTGCGCAAAGTTTCCCAAAAGTACGGCTCTCCCCCTTCAGTATAACGGAAGTTACAGTGTGGCCGTGGCTGAACGCGCGGAGGTGTTCAGATAGGTAGCCCCTCATTTGTGTCGCACGGGGTATTTTATTTGTCGTGTCGCAAAAGATTCGTTTATATTAACGACGCTTCGCAGCTTTTTCAGAAATATGCTGTTTTTCATTTCGTTTCCCTTAAAGGAGCGAAACAGGTTTCCTGGAAAAAAGTGACATCAACAGGCCACACCGCAGGAGCTGTCCCTCAAAAATTATGCCGTTGGAAATTTTTCGAAAATTTTCTGCCCATGTCAGCAGTCCTACCCCGGATTGTGTCGAGCGCTCGCGCTTTACCGGCCAATCATGATACGATAGCATATCAGCAGTCCTACCCCGGATTCTTTCGACCGACAACGAGAGAAACGTTTAACAATTCAAAATTATACCACGAAGATATATATGCTGTTTTTCATCCATGTCAGCAGTCCTACCCCGGATTGTGTCGAGCGCTCGCGCTTTACCGGCCAATCATGATACGATAGCATCTCAGCAGTCCTACCCCGGATTCTTTCGACCGATCGTTCGTAACCGACATACGCCGACAACGAGAGACACGGGTAACAATTCCATATTTTACCCCGAAGATATGTGGAATTTACAATTATGAATTTGTCGCAAAACTGCTCTAACAGGTTTACCGATCTCAACATCATCATCAGCAGTCCTACCCCGGATTGTTTCGGCCGATCGCTAGTAACCGACAACGAGAGACACGGGTAACAATTCCATATTTTACCCCGAAGATATGCGGAATTTACAATTATTTACGCATCTCGTCATTCAAGATCATCTCACCACTCCTATCGGCGGCGCGGCCCGGACAAAAGTGGATATGGTATGATCCTGGTCGGCAACGTTTTCATTTTTCTCCAAGCTCTTATCTTGCGCCTACCTGCTCGCTGTCTCAGCGCGCGGCTTGTGTTTTTGTTTGATTAATGATTTTTGCGCGCTACTTTTCTTTAGCGATATTTCATATCGAGCATGTTTTCGTGTGCATGCGTGGAACCCGGCGGGGGGGCGTTCCTGCGATGTTCTTCCATGAGCCGCATCCCACCAGCAGCCCATCCTGCGATACATGGATGATTGGAGGCCGTCGGGCGTCTTTGCATCCCGCCTGACGGTTTGGGTTCAATTTTCAACAGGAATTCTTCCTTCCTGAGCAGCGCTCTGTTTTTTTGCAGGTTTATGCTGTGCCTTTTCTGAAGGCGCCAGCAACGGCCATAGTGTATAATTCATGCTGTGCCTTTTCTGAAGCCGCCAGCAACGTTCCTGGCGGCATCTTTCCCTCTGGCCCTACTAAGCTGAAGGGGTGCTTGGAGACCGGCGGGATTCTCCGACGGGTTGGGTTCGATTCCCAACGTCTTTACTAACCAGCGTTTCGTTTTTGCAGGTTTTGTTTTTTACGCCGAGCATCCTTTTATGCCGCCAGCAGAGTGCTCGCGGCATCCTGTGACTTCCAGCTCTGTTTAGGTTTCGCCGATTATTGATGTTCAGAATTTTAGATTTCCCACCCACTGTTCCGCTGCTGTTTTCAAAACGTCTATTTTGTACGTAGACGCCCACCCGAGGGTGAAATGCGGACAGCAGTTGGCTGTCGGTATTGGGTTCGATCCCCAACGTCCTGACTGATTCGCTGTTCGTGTGCTGCAGGAAACGTTTTGGTTCTGAAGATTTTGGAACGTGCGCTGTGCTCTAGTTTCCTAGTTTAGATTTTCATATCGCCCTCGGGTAGTTGAATCCTTGTATTAGAAACTAGCAGCCTAGTAGTAATAAGTATTTATGCTAATATTTTTTAAGAGAGTAATCGGTTTTTCTCTTAGTATCTTTATCCATCTGAAATGCTTGCTTGCTTGCTACTCATGTATGCCTCGTGCTATATGAATGTCCCCAAGTGATCGTGTAATACACCTGTGTTTTATGTAATATTCGCGGTACTACTCGTTCAGTAATTTTGTTTTTCAAGTCATAATCGCGGTACTATTCGTTTGTGTTCCCCCTAGCTTAATTTCATTTTCGGAAATTTTCTGTGAATTTTCACGACAGAAATGAGCGTGGTCCTCATGATTGTCGCACCTGCGACAGACATGAGCCCCCAGCTCATTTCTGTCGCACGGTATAATTCCAATCTGTCTTGCGACACGACAAATAAAATACCCGGTGCGACAAATTTGAAGTGCTACCGTTCAGATAACGCTTATTGATACCAATTGTGCCTGGGGCACTACGACAGATGCTCGGAAATATGTTTTTGATTGAACGTGCAAAGGTACACAATTCGGATTTTATAATATACTGGATCAGGGCCAGATTGAGGTAGAAACGATAATTCGGTTCCGAGTTCTGAAGGCTAAACACTTCTCAAGTGCTCCACTTATTCACTCGTCACTCAGGTTGCAGGGTCAACCACTCGACAGCCGATGTCACACTTCGGCTCAACGTCCAATTCCCGATCCGATCTCATTTCTAATTCCGATTCGTCATTCTCGATTCAGATGCTATGTCGACAGACTGACACGATGACTGCCCCACAGTACTGTCATACTACTGTACTGTCATACTGTCATACTGTCATAGTGTCATACTGTCATACTGTCATAGCCCTGACATCTGATATTCGATTTCATTGTCTTTTCAACCCCGATGCGAATCTGACCATCCTTCGAGGGTCTGACTGAGTGCCACGATGACACCCCCCACAGTACTGTCATACTACTATAGTGTCATAGTGTCATAGTGTCATACCCCGGACATCTGGTATTCATTCTCATCGTGATTTCAAGCCCAATTTCATTGTCATCGTGCCAATCCCAGATTACCCCCGATGACACACATACAGACGCATAGGCATATCGGCTCACGCTGTGCCTCCGGGCACAGATAATCACGCTAAAACATGCATATCTTGCACTATACCCATTCGATTGACCCCATGTGTTGTGCATCATTGTGTATCATATTTCTACGTATTGTATCGCGGCTTTCTAAAGCCACAATGCATCGCATGATGCACATAATTGACTTCGACGTTAAAGTGTTAAAGCCCGGATTATATATCGGGTGCAAGATCTACCATGAGGTACGATAATTCGGAATATCATTCCTTAAAAACTTGAACATAATGTGAAACATTTTTTGTGGAAGACACTATACATAAATGCAATAAGTGCACAATAATTGTGTAACAGGACACTGCCATCCACGACTTTTTCAACCTTGGCAAGACAGACGTCGGGTCCAGGCAATCGCTCACCTGCAACATAATTCTGACTTTTGACACGGCCTCTAGTGCAATGATCTCGTAATGAGAACACACTAACATAACGCATAAAGCACACAACAGCAAGAGCTCAGTGTCCAATACCTCATGTGCCAAGCAACATTCAGAACAAGGAAGAAGGAAAAGGATTGCACAGAACACACTTTGTCCTACACCATAGATTCTCTGTTCTTATCCAGCGGACACATACAAACAAACACGCGCACATATGCATATCAGGTTGCATCCCTTCACTTGCAGTTAATCAATTGACAAGACCTGATGACCTTGCCAAAACTTTGAGGGTAGTGAATTTAACGGCGCTCAGTGGTCGTATTTCTAAAATTCCAGGAATTTCACGGTAAAGGAACACGGTGGCTGCGTTTTTTTGGTATGTTTATCGCATGGCTGATCTGAGCACGAGGTTAATATTAATATAAACATGGGCGGAAGGGGAAGAAGAATAGGCGGTAGTCATAGGCATGACATGGAGGTACTGCACACAGAAGATTAGCCGAAGGTGGTGTCATAGACTGCCAGAGGCCGTTAACTTAAAGGCATGAACACATTAACAGGCGAGAGGCACGCTAGCCAAGGGCAGCCCAACGTCACCCCGATGGATGAAAGCAGCCTATAAGAGTACGACAGGCTTGTTATACTGACAAATAAGCAAGTGAACGAAGCCGGTGTGGAGGTGTTGGGAACTCTTCCAGCGCGGTATTCACATTTCTCATGTGTAGGTACCAAAAGGCCGCTATTTCCCAAGCAGCAAAAGCCAAGAGGGAAATACAGGGGGGGGGAGTTGAGGTGCACGTAACACCAGCGCTTACCGTTCTTATGCAGGGCGCCCCAACGCGGATGCACACACGAAACGGCGTGAGGCACGCGGAACGAGGCCAGGCCGCCACCACCAGTGGATTAGAGAGGCGTCATCAAGACAAGGCAGAGGTTAAAACAATAGTATTCAAGCACGCTTTGAATATATGAAGACGCTACATAAGGCTCGACTTCCTCTCTGGTAGCCTCTGTTCAAAGGTCTGTATTGAACCTGCTGTCCGACAACGTTTCTTAACATTAACAATGACGCCCCTTGCAGGAACTGCAGAATCCACGTGTCAAAAACTCTGGCTTCCGTGAGGACTGCTGCTTCAAAAGATTGTTTGTAACTGTCCCACCAAACTTTGAAACATCGCTTCATACAACATTTCACATATAACTATCAACTTGTTGCAGTGCGTGATTTATGGAGTGTATTAGGGTTTTGAGGCAAGTGTAGGCAGAAACTCACAGCATATTCTAAATATTCCGGCAGACCTAAGCAAAGCTGTCGTAAATACACATATTCCACCACCGTCCTCGGCTCAAAAGAGTGATCTGCACGAGCAACACGAACGCTGCAGATGTCCCTCGTGTGTTCTTCGCCGAGGCTGTGCAATCAGCAGTGCCCGGACGTTTTATTAGATCTGGAACTCATCCGCGCTTCTGAGCTCGCTTGCCTTGACCTTTCTTCGGGGTTCCTTTTCCTCGACGTCTAGCCCTCTCGGCCTTTGTCTTCCAGCTGTCGTGTACAAACTCACACGTCACCCGACTAATGTAGTATAGCCTAATTACACTACAAAACAAAAAAGGGAAACTTTCAGGATAACACCGGCTGCATAATTTCAGGCAAGTGACAATTGACGTGTGTGCAAAACGAACAAATGTACACTCGTGCCTTTTGAAAGCAACTCATGCCAAGAAGAATAAGTGGTCAAATATGATGGTGATGGAAGTGGCCAACATGGAAAAATACGAAAAGGGGATAGCACTTACTATTCTTCATCAGGATCCTCGAAGAAAGGATCGAATTTCTCAATCGCAATGGGGTAGTATGACGCAACTTTCTCTCCAATAAGGGGTTTCCGAAGCACTTTATGACCCGACGGAAGTCCGTTCCCGATAGCATTACCAAAAATGCGAGCGGATAGTTCAGCCAGCTTTTGTCTGACAACTGCACTGGACATCGTGTTTAAGAGCGTTTGCCTTTTACAATATTTACTAACAGTTCAAACTGTTGGGTGCAGCTGAAGAAAGCTTAAGTGAAAATCTCTGGTACCTGACGGGATTATAAAGTTCACTTTGCGTGTTGCTAGAGTTGATCTGACCCGGTGTTTCAGCGACACTGTTGATCCTTGGCATTCTCCCATCACGGCGATGACGCGTCATCAGGGAGCCAGATCGTTTCTGAATTGCGATCACAAGCGTCCGTTCATCTCCGGTGGTGAAGATTTCAGGATGACCGCGTGACAGTGGTCCAAACAGACATAGACATATAGACAGCCGCGTGACAGTGGCCAAGAATTCCACGTGACAGTGGAACAACCACTCCTGAAGATTTCAGGATGACCGCGTGACAGTGGTCCAAACACTTTATGTCGGGGGAATGGGAACTGGTGTTGACACATCGGGGGAATTAACTTTAATCCCATGATCCAACGTCAAGTACTCGATTCGGTTGATCGTACGTAGAGTACTCCAAGTTTAATTCCAGTCGGCTGTTCAAGTTCAAGTTCTCGACTGTACTGTGTATCTCTTAATAGGAGAAGTCGTCACCCCCTGACGATTAGAGGGTCATATAACAAATCCCATATCTAAAATCGCCTTTTTAAATTCTTTCAGACTCGTCTGACGACTTCACAACGCTATCTTTGAACATATATCCAGGACGGTTGGATACGAATCTGGATATAAATAGAACGCCATAAGAAAGCCGATGAACACAGCTTTCCAACGATGTCCGACATTCCATATGAATCGAAAGATTCTTCCGATGCGGTCGATCCAAGTGAAGGGGGGGGTGAAGAATTTCACCAAATTTCTGTTTGCTGAACTTTGATGACACGTGCCATTCCACAGATGAATCGCACATGTGCATGTCGCATATCGGTGTGACGGGATTCGAGTGACCTTTTACATGCATAATCTTTTATTTAAATTTATTTTGTAACGGCGACTCGATTGATCAATACGTGTCTTTCATCCATGTCATTTTTAACCCCTTTTTGGGGGAAAACTTGAATTTCGGTACAGCGTACCCGCTTTTTCTCTCACTGTAGTGAATTTTTATACGCCACTTATACACAAATCTAATTTGTTTAGTATGAGATTTAAAGTCGTCACCGTGTGACGTAAAACTCTCTCCTATAAGGAGATAAAGGACTGTGAGGATAAGTCTGAACGATGGCTCGCTGCTCGCCCTCTTTCGAGCAACGCACGGTCTCTGATCGGAACCGTGACTCCGCTAGTAGCTAGGATGACAGTAGAGTAGTACTGTAATGTCAGTCATTATTTCGTATTATCTGCTGGATGTGACACACCGTGTGTCACTTCCTGTTATCTGTACTAGTACTCCGTACAGTACGGGTGTCACAGGTTTAGGGTTTCCGGCATAAAGCCGAGACTATCTTATGTTTATTGACACTTATGCGAACACCGAAAGTGAAAGCATTCTGACTATAACCCGATATATACCCCGTAGCTATATATCTCACAGGTTATGGTGCGCCAGGCACCTTCCACTACTTTTGGTAGCATGATTGGCTAAGCGCCTCCGCTTGGTGGGGCATTGGGGGTCCCATTTGATGGTTGCGCTATGAGGACTCGCGGTTAAGGCACGCGTCGTTACGGAGTAGTTATGTTTATCGCTGCAGCGTACCCTACGTAATTTTTGGATGTCCACTGTCCACGGGATTTTCGTTTTGACTGGACCTGATCAATCTTTGTCACGGACTTCTTGCGCAACGTGTACTTCGACTTCCGCATTTCTACGATTGGGATTTCACAGTTACGGACGTTTTGACTGCTTTTGCCATTACCATTTCCGCGAGTTCCTCCTCTCCGCGCCATCGCCACCTTACCCCGACGTACCCACCTATAGGATTTTTTGTCATGAGTATTTCTTCGCACGCTACGCCTCCCATGGGGGCTCACAACCGAATCCGCCTAGACACAATTTTCTCCCGAGACGTTGGGATGCGCTATCGGCCGACACCTGCATCTCCGGCGGCTACTTTGACGGCCCCTGAGCGGACACGTGCTGTGGCCGTTCAGAATTCATCATGGGACGTGGATTTAATCAAGAGAACATCTCGAGACGCTCTTGGCTCCAAGGAGGCGTCGTTCCGAGGTGACGAATCGGACCGCAATGTTTTGTGGACGTCGTTGGTGACATCTTTAC
This sequence comes from Cymbomonas tetramitiformis, assembly GCA_001247695.2. Taxonomy (NCBI): domain Eukaryota; kingdom Viridiplantae; phylum Chlorophyta; class Pyramimonadophyceae; order Pyramimonadales; family Pyramimonadaceae; genus Cymbomonas; species Cymbomonas tetramitiformis. Next base: position 11,953 of record LGRX02009121.1, read on the forward strand.
AGTCGGCATTTGAGCTGAAGGACACCGCCAACGACACCCTCTTCGACTTGGCGGACGCCACCAAGGAGGTCAACAACGTCTACAACGCCATCCTCTTCACGACGTTGACATCTTTGACGAGGCCTCACTCACCCGCAAGACGTTGGGTGGACGCTTCTGGACGTGCTTCACCGCGAGATGGGAAGCGAGCTTTGCTTGAGGTCACGAAGAAGAGGCTACTTCCTCGAGTTCTCCGACCCCTTGGGAACTACGAGGAGTTGTGTGCCATCTACTTCGACTCCAAGCTCGACCCCGATCCGTTAATCCAAGACTTCGACGCCTGCCTAACGGCTATCCGCAACTCGCCCTCTGGTCCGCTCGACGACATGATGGCCAAGAAGCAGCTGCTCGCGTCCCTCGACCCCATCATGTACGACAAGGTCACCACGCCGCTTCGACTCGACGTGGACTTGGCCAAAGTCGACCTCGAGGACATCTACGCCCACATCCTCGAGATTTGGGAGAGCGAGAACGGTGTTGGCCGCGCGAAGCAGCCTAAGCCGTCACCTCCGACTTCCCCGACTATGCTTTACTCTGGTGGGGTTGACGTGAAGAGCCTCATCATGGAGTTCGAGAGGCAATTGGAGGCCGCCGCCTCAACTCTCGTGACGCTGAAAGACTCAATCGCGAAGGACGACGAGCCTCTCTCTGGATTCGCTGACTCTCACCGCCACCGCCAGCAGCCTGACGGTAAGCGGGGTGTCTCCTTTCCGCCCTCGCGTTGGCGGGATGAACGCAACAGGAGGGACGACGGGAAGTTCCATGGACGGAGCAATCGTGTTGGGGGCTATGGCGCGCGGAAGAGCTTCCGCTTCGCCGCGAGCCCGCTCAAGAACGACGGGAATTGGAGTCAGAACCACTACAAGAAGAACTCCGCCCACAACATCTCCTTCCACGTAGCCTCCTCCGCCTTCGTCCCTGAGTGCGCACGTTGTCCTCCTGGACACTACCACGACACCGCGAGTTGCCCCACGGACGACATGGCATGCGCGGAGTGCGACTTGGTGGCTGCCGACGAGAGCGACGAGATCGTCTCCGCATTCCAGACCGCCTTCGACGCTCAGGACGACGCCACCTTCGCTCGACTTTGTGGACAGCATGATCAGCCAGTTGTTCGTCACGACGAAGAGCCCTTCACCTTCGCGGACGACATCAACATTGGCCTTCGGGCACAGTACGCAGGCTTAAAGCCTTCTCCGCCCTCTCTCCTTGCTACCCGCGTGCACGAGGCGCGCACGGCTCTCCGTGAGCTGAAACAGGTAGCCGGTGGTGCTGAGTCGGCCCCGCAGCATTTTCCCATGGTTCATTTCGGCGCGGCCACGTCCGCCGTGATCGACGAGAGCATCGCGGAGCCCGAGCCAAAAGTGCCGATCGACATCTTGCCGTCATTTTTACTATGGAGACTCCACTTGGACCACGCACACGCGCTAGAGCGCGAAAACTAGCAACTATTTTTGATGATGTTGGGGCACTAAATGCGGCTACGCCAACGACTCCGCATTTGGCTTCGGGAGAGTCTGAGGCGTCCACTGCGGCAGCCGTACTTCTGCAGAGATTGCGCAGGGACTCATTTGACGTCCAGTGTGCCAAAACGGCAGCGACAAAAGTTCTGGGTGAAAAGACTGCGAAATTTAAAGGCGACGAAAACTCAGCTTCGGACATTTTTTCACAATTGGTATCCGAGCTGCAACAGCTGTTCACGCTGCAGTCGCCGGCGTTTGCACCCCTGTTTGAACTGACTGCTGCTGACACCCCTGTTCTGTCTGCTGCCAATGAGCTGTTGTACTCTGTACTGCTGCTGCTGACTGCGCCAGGGTCTCCTGCCCGTAATTGGGTGGAGGCTTCTGGTGCAGATGTTCCTGCCGATGGCAAACGTGCCACCCTAGAGGTGGTGCGTATGCTTGCGGATGTATCGACCCCGTTCGATGCATCTGCAGAGCTGCTTGAGGTTAGGATTTCTGGTGAGAGGGATCCTGACTCTGACATTCGGCTGTTTAACAGCTGCCTTCGGGATGCACAGCGTCTACAGACGCTGCCCGAGGACGCTGTTAAACGGCAATTCATCTCTGCGCTGTCTGGGCCGGCTTACGCCGCGCTGGTTGACTCGTTTGCTCGAGCTGACCAGCGTGCGGCTGTGAGTCTGCTCACCTTGCAGGCGCGAGTCCGTGAGCAGTACCGCTGTGGGCGGCTCTCGGGCAAGCGCACTGCGGGGCGGCCCATGTCTGTAGCATCTTGCACCACTGACACTGGCCTGGCTTCGGCCATTGAGCGGCTCAGTTCTCAGTTGGTCAAGTTGCAGCGGGATGTGGATTCCCTTAAGAGGGGTGGCTCCAAGCCGCCCCCTGGGAAGCACACTCCGCGCAACTTCCACCGACCTGGAGTGCAACCGCTTGCTCACTCCGCCTCTCCGGAGGTGGCTTTTGACAAGCGGTCTGGCACCTTTGTCCCAACGTGCAGGCACGAGAAGTGCCGCGCCGTTGGGTCAAAGCATTGGCTCAGTGAGTGTCCTCACAAGGACACTCACCCATTGTCCATCTCGGCATCCTACTGCCAAGCCGTCGAGTCTTATGACTCCGACGTGCTTGCCCTTCGTTTTCAGCGGTACTATGACGCTGGGGATGAGGGGTCCATGGAGCACTTGTGTGCTCTCGTGGGGCAACCTGAAATCTGTGAGCTGTCTGCGCATTCCTTTGCTCCAGAGCCTACGGCTCTGCAGCAGTTCAAGGATGCTGCTGCCTCTGCTGAGTCTGCACCTGCTGAGCATCTTTCCATTGGCCGTGTTGCATTTGCTGCGGTCAGCGGTCCGCTCGCTGGTGGTGTCGCTGAGCCGACCACTGACAAGCAGCTGCTGCCGAAGGCCTCTGCGCCCGTGCATGGCGAGCCGGTTGACTTGCATGAGGTCGGCCGTGCCGCCTTTGTGCCGCCGTCTGCCTCTCTGGCTCTCGGCCCGATGGCTCCTGCTGACAGTTCTTTCAAGACATTCAACACTGTTCACCCTGACTGGTTTGACATTGACCCTGAGCCTGTTGAGGTGTGTGATTCCGATGATGATGGGGAGGGCTCCGACTACCCTCCCGGTGTCTGCCTGACTGAAATTGAGGGGGGTGCACCGCCGACGACTGCAGCATTTCGGCGGTTCGGAGTCCCCAGAGGCTCCAGGCCATTTGGCATCGGTGAATTTGTGCTCACTCTTTTCATGGTGGCTACGTTTCTCTTCAGTGCTACGGCGATGCCGACCCTCGTGGTCGGCGGTGGTGTCAGGGGCCTGGTTGAGCCCGGAGCCACCTACGGCTACGGTGCAGTTCATCCCGGTGATGCGGTACTGGATTCTCTTTGCCCGCCTGTGGTTACCGCTGGTTCGTCATTGCCGCCGCGGGATGTGGCACAGTTCTTTTCTCAATCGACCTCGGCGGCTTTGCAATCTGATGATTTTGCCACTCCACTCTGGGATCCGCCTGACCCACTTGGGTCTGGTGGTGTCAACATTTATGGTGTCTCATCTCAACTTACTTCGGATGTCTTCCTGCCTTGGGATCCGTCAGCTGAACTCGGCTATGCCGACCGGCTTTACAGTGGCTAGAGTCTGCTTATTTCAAATCCTGGAGGTGTGATTAGCCTTAGCCGCAGTGGTGGGTTGTGCCGGGACAAGTCCCCGGGCACCCAGCTAGAAGTATATCTGTTTCCAGTGAAAGTGCTGTTTGTTATCTGTTTAGTTAGCTCCGCTTGCCTAGCCCTATTGGCTACAGTCACAGCTCCGGGTGGTGTGCTGGACTTTAGGTTCAGGGTTATTATTATGGGCTCTGATAGCCCCTAGCCTGACCTGTCTCTGATCGGAACCGTGACTCCGCTGGTAGCTAGGATGACAGTACAGTAGTACTGTACCGTCAGTCATTATTTCGTATTATCCGGGTTTCCGAGATGCATGATAAAAGCACTCGGCCGGACTGCTTATGGGAGCTTAGCCAGTTTGTTTTCACCGAGCGGAACACCTGTTCTCGCACTTTTCGTCCATAGCTTCACCTACTCCGACGTCATCACTTCTTGTTGAAGACGACAAGGGTGGCCTCACCCCTGACATGTTTCAGGAAGCCAACAATGAGGCACCATCTTTTTCCCCTGGAGACTTTGCTGCGTACCTGTCGTCCCCTTCCTTTATGTTGGGCTTCACAGTTGATCCCCCCCTTGAAATTGACGATGAGCTTGTACGCCTGGGGGTGGCCATGGCTCAATCCACTGAGGAAGTCCAAATCTTGTTGACTCCACCTACCACTGACCTCGCACACCAAATCCACGAGTCGTTTGGCATTGCCCCTACACCAGCCGCCTCTACGAACCGGCAATTCAAGCACTCCACCTCTCATGTGCCCCAGGTCATCGTTGAGGAGCTTCAAAGCTTGCAACAAGCTTGTCGATCGAGCCAACAACCTTTTGACATTTTATCGCAGCTGCATTATTCTATTCCACCACCTCCAAAGCTCACTGCAGCTGGCCACATTGACAAACCCGTTGTTATATTTCATCTTTTCTCTGGGTGCAAGCTGTATTTCCTGGACCTGAAGGAATCCCGTGGTGCGTGCTTGCCGGGTGGCATCGTTCCATGTGCCAACCCTGACTGTCAACACTATGATACGCATAGTCAGTACACTGGCATTCAACGGTTCGGTGCTTCTGGTGTGACGCCCATTCTCCGCACAGACGGCTTTTATGACTACATCACGAGTGTGCACCGTCAGTGTCACGCTTGTGGCACTGCCTCTTATGACCACGATCCACGTGTGCTGCGCCGGCTGCCACTGAGTGTCCAATCCGAGATTGACATAAGAATGTCAAATTCACTTTTGAAGACAGTTCTGAAAACCTCTCGGCAAGCTGCATGCAACTATGTATTTGAAGATAGTCAAATCAGACATAATCTTTCGAGGGTTGCGGTTTGAACCTTAAATTTCGCATATCATGAGTATGGCAATCATAGGGCACACATGTAACGAGCGTTACATGCGCCCTAATGCGAATGTATAACACATTATTGATATTGAGCATTAGGCATGATGCACACTAGGTATACTAGGGTCGGCATCAGGGGTTTTTTCTAGGTTAAAGAGTAAATTTCGCTATCAAGTCTATCAAATTTAATTTGATGAATATTCTAGGAACGGCATTTTAGACACGCTTATACAATCCGCCATGAGTAGACGTTTCCGTAGTTGTGTTCAAAAGTAAATTTGGTTATCCGATGCTTGAGGTATCGCGAAATATGTGCGGATTCTCAAACCTTAAAGATTCCATCCGCTTCTTAGGGGATAAAGGGATTTTATAGACGAACACAACGATATATTGTTCGTTGTGATAGGATAAGTGAAACCCAAAATCTGATACCCATTTCTTGTGGCTATATACGAGCCGTAAATAATAGGGTATCTTGACCGTGAATAACTTTTGAGTCACGAGGTCTTTTGGAATGAAACTTTGCATACATAAAGGGATTTTATAGACGAACACAACGATATATTGTTCGTTGTGATAGGATAAGTGAAACCCAAAATCTGATACCCATTTCTTGTGGCTATATACGAGCCGTAAATAATAGGGTATCTTGACCGTGAATAACTTTTGAGTCACGAGGTCTTTTGGAATGAAACTTTGCATACATAAAGGGATTTTATAGACGAACACAACGATATATTGTTCGTTGTGATAGGATAAGTGAAACCAAAAATCTGATACCCATTTCTTGTGGCTATATACGAGCCGTAAATAATAGGGTATCTTGACCGTGAATAACTTTTGAGTCACGAGGTCTTTTGGAATGAAACTTTGCATACATAAAGGGATTTTATAGACGAACACAACGATATATTGTTCGTTGTGATAGGATAAGTAAAACCCAAAATCTGATACCCATATCTTGTGGCTATATACGAGCCGTGAATAATAGGGCATCTTGACCGTGAATAACTTTTGAGTCACGAGGTCTTTTGGAATGAAACTTTGCATACATAAAGGGATTTTATAGACGAACACAACGATATATTGCTCGTTGTGATAGGATAAGTGAAACCGAAAATCTGATACCCATTTCTTGGGGCTATATACGAGCCGTAAATAATAGGGTATCTTGACCGTGAATAACTTTTGAGTCACGAGGTCTTTTGGAATGAAACTTTGCATACATAAAGGGATTTTATAGACGAACACAACGATATATTGTTTGTTGTGATAGGATAAGTGAAACCCAAAATCTGATACCCATTTCTTGTGGCTATATACGAGCCGTAAATAATAGGGTATATTGACTGTGAATAACTTTTGAGTCACGAGGTCTTTTGGAATGAAACTTTGCATACATAAAGGGATTCTATGGACGAACACAACGATATATTGTTCGTTGTAATAGGATAAGTGAAACCCAAAATCTGATACCCATTTCTTGTGGCTATATACGAGCCGTAAATAATAGGGTATCTTGACCGTGAATAACTTTTGAGTCACGAGGTCTTTTGGGATGAAACTTTGCTTACATAAAGGGATTTTATAGACGAACACAACGATATATTGTTCGTTGTGATAGGATAAGTGAAACCCAAAATCTGATACCCATTTCTTGTGGCTATATGCGAGCCGTAAATAATAGGGTATCTTGACCGTGAATAACTTTTGAGTCACGAGGTCTTTTGGGATGAAACTTTGCATACATAAAGGGATTTTATAGACGAACACAACGATATATTGTTCGTTGTGATAGGATAAGTGAAACCGAAAATCTGATACCCATTTCTTGGGGCTATATACGAGCCGTAAATAATATGGTATCTTGACCGTGAATAACTTTTGAGTCACGAGGTCTTTTCGAATGAAACTTTGCATACATAAAGGTCTTTTATAGACGAACACACCGATATATTGTTTGTTGTGATAGGATAAGTGAAACCCAAAATCTGATACCCATTTCTTGTGGCTATATACGAGCCGTAAATAATATGGTATCTTGACCGTGTAGTGTGGTGCGGGCGGGGAATTGTTAGCACACACATATTTGAATATATATACGTAGTTTGCAAAGTTATTAAGTGCGGTGCGGGGAATTGTTATCACACACATGTATGAATATGTAAAGTATGCAAAGTTATTTATGCACCTACATAATGAAACAAGCAAAGGAATATGGATGCTCATATGCTCTTAAGAATAGAAGCAAAGCAAGGCTAGTTAGGATAGTTATCCTAAGTGTTATGAACACATACATAAAGAAGGAAAGGAAGCATACGGATATCAAGAATACAAGTATTGCAAAGCACAAGAAGTTAAGTGTTAATACTCACTATGAATGAAGTGGATTACACGGCACTTAAGTCATCGGCATTTCTTTTCAAGTTTCTATTTGTTGTGACAAGAGTATCCGTATCCCACATATGGAACACCATGACACCACGGACCCCCATGGGTTTCTTGGCCGCAAGAACTTTGAAGCCCTTGGTTGCGATGTCTCCACTCAAGACCAAGAGCTCCCCACTCCCAACACTCAACTTGTTGACGGCATTGAACTTCAAGTCCACCAATGTTGGTGGCCGCGGCTCTTTGGGAATGGTGAAGGAGGTAGGATCCACCTCCGTGGACTCCGCGGGTGCCTCTTCCTCGGCGGTCTTGTCAAAAACAACAAGGACTACCCGCAAATGATCCTTAAAAAAAGAAAAATTTGGTAGTCTTTTTTGAAGGCAAAGTCCACTTCCACACGAGCCGAATTGTGCGCCTTTGGCAAGACATGGACGTGTACCGCATTCACTTGGAACGGGTTGACGTCATGCCGCCCACGATTGGCCTCTTGTGTGGCCAAAAGCATAAGGCTAGCCATGACAAGATCCGGCGGTTGCACGTCGGACTTGCTTAGGCGGTAGCCAAAGGGTTGGTTCAACATCAAACCACACCCATACCAAAAGCTAACGGCCTCGCCTAAGGCATCCTTTCCCCCCGCGCATTCCTTGGCCTTGCTTTGAAGGTATTCCAATAAAAAAGCACGGCCGGACTCGGAGTGCCTTGAGGCGATGCGCACATTTCCTAGGTCAAGGGTTGAAGCATCCCTTGAAGGCACTAGGGGAAGGAAGGTGGGAGGCGATTGAGCGAATGTCTTGGAGACCAAAGATGGGGCGCCACCATAAAATAACAAGTCGAATTGCTCTTGTTGTATTGGAGGTCCACTAGCGGAAGGCCCATACACCGCTTTGAATGGCCTCGTGGCCCTCTTGTTGTAGACTTGTCTATCCAAGAGACTTGCGATGGCATGGAAAAGGTTGTCGTTGAAAAACTGCCCGTTTCTCTTTTGGCTCAAGATTTCGGGCTCCGAAACCACTCGCTTTTCATCGAGGGGTGGAGGAAACAATAAAATCATTTGCACGCGAAACGCGTACGTGGGCACATCGACTGCCCTTGGGTCGAAGTGGGGGCTCCGCCAAGTTTTCGCGGCTACAGTACCTTTTCGTTGAGGGTTGCGCGCATTAAGGCACGCCTATCGTCGCGCAACCCCTGATATTCCTCGAATGTCCAGGGGCTCAAATCAGCGAACAGGGGATCCCTCAAGGAAAAAAAGGGACCGAGTAACAAGAGGCCAAGAATTCTTGAGCCCTCTTTCGGTTGAGTCACAAAGTCCCGAGAGGCAGCCACGAGAACGACAAAATTGTCGTTAGAATTGTGCACTACATACTTTCGTAACACTTTCGACAACGAGCCAGACTCGAAGGCCTTGAGCTCGTCGTGGGTGAGGAAGATGAGCGGGATACCTCCTTGGTTCATCGCAAAACGTAATAGCTCTCGATTAGCTTGCTCCTCGCTTCTCACCGCACCCGATATCAACGGCAAAACCTGCACCGCAAAACAAACCGTAAATTTTAAGATTTTGCGCAGCGCTTCCGCCCAGCACGGAGCATATTTAAAGAAAACCCTAAGACCTATCACTACCATGGCAAACACACCTCGACCTTAGGTCCGCAGGTGGTATAGTTAGTGGATGAACTGCCTCGATCTTAGATCCGCAGGCGATGGTATGAATGCAAACGAGAGTTCCGACCTTGGGTCCGCAAACAACTCGTTGCAAAGGATGATGTTTCTTTTCACACAAGCAATTTTCAACGGAAAACGTAAACACCAACGTACCCTTTCTTCGCCTTGCGCGCTATCCCATTCTCCAACAATATTATCAGCCATATTTATATACGGAGGGACGGACGGACGGCGGGAAGGACGGAAAACGACTACAAAAATACGAATATTATCGACCACGACGTCGATATATTATATTGAAAAAAACAGCAGCCAGCAAGCAGTTCGTTAAAGGTTGCCTAAAGTTACAGGTTGCCTTAATGGGACTGACACTTTTCGCGATAAGTTCGATTTCTGCGTGGGACGGGGATCGAATCTGGGATTCTGGGTCAGTGTCGCTCGAATGTAAAGTTGATCCGACGTGCAGTATTCGCGAAAGCTAAAAATTCGCGACCATGAATCAGAAATTCATGGTCATGAATTTAGAATTCATGACCATGAATCTGAAATTCGTGACCATGAATTCCGATGAACGTTGACCACAGCGGTTGTCATTGTCGGGCGAGAATTTGGAATTCTCGGGCGAGAATTTTATGTCACGCTCTCATCGTCGCACTGCTATTCCGTCATCATCATCATCGTCATTAGTTTCCATGTCATATCGTGTCGTTGTTTTCATCGTTGACTGACTCGTTCCGTCTGACGCGCCAGTGTCGGCTTTTGCAGAATCGTCGTGACCGTTTTTGCAATTTATGTCCGTTTTTGCAGTCCTTTTTTTTCGCGTACCTCTGTTTTTA
>LGRX02009122.1:0-19405 GCA_001247695.2 Cymbomonas tetramitiformis
TACAACGTCATCTTCGACGGGGGCCTCGCAATGTTGGGCTCCGAAGTGGTCATCCTCCAGTCTTCGGTCACGGAGGAGAAGGTGGAGGTCGGCGTGATGGAGACGGGCGCCCTCAAGACGGTGCCCAGGGCGGAGCTGCAGCCGGTGACGAAAGCGGGCATTCCCATGAAGGGGAATTTCGTCACCCGGTTTTACGCGCCGAAGAGCGGCCTTATGGACACGGGCATCAAGCTGCAGGTCTTCGGGGGGGCGGACGTGCTGTACCCCGACAAGACATCGGGCCTGGTCTGCACGGGAATGCCCGTGCTCCTGAAAGAGGACTACGAAACCCTGCCCATGGCGCACGGTGGGGTGCTGCGCCTGGGGTATGTGCTGCGCACCAACGGCGGCCAGACGCAGGGCCTGGTGTTCCTGCAAAAAAGGTCGGGGTTTGAGGAGTGGGACTTCCAGGGGCTGCAGTTGCCATTGGGACGTGGATCGGAGGCACTGCTGGTGAGGGACGAGAAGTTCATGGCCCTTCACCCCCGCGGCGGCAGCAGCAGCAGCAGCAGCAGCAGAAGCTCCCAGGGACGTCAGATTGCCTTGACGCAGGCTGACCTGGAGAAGGAAAAGCGCAGCTTGATGGCGTTCCGGTACGCCTTTTCTCAGGCAATGGGCGTGATCATTCAGCGGACGCGGGATGCGGCCAAGATGACCGTGGCGCAGATCAGCCGCGAGGGGGCTGGCGGGGGGGGAAAAGGTGGGGCGCTGACCACCAAGACCCTGCAAAGGGGTATGGCCAGGGAGGTGATCACCTTCAAGTGGTCAGGCAACCAGGAAGACGGATGCAACTTCCCGAAGCCTGAGGAGCAGAAGGCCAAGAGCGCGCAGAAGACAAGGGCGAAGAGCGTGAGCGGCCACAAGCGGCAGCGGGAGGAGAAGGTCGCGGCGGAGGAGGAAAAGGCGAAGCAGGCGAAATTGTTGGAGGATGCGGAGAAGATCAAGTACGCCGAGAAGCTCCGCCTGATCGAGCTGAAGGCGAAGCATGCGGAGGAGAAGGCGCGGAGTTTGGAGAGGGCGATCGGGGGAGCCACTCCAGCTGGGGGGACCACGGAGGAGCAGGGGAAGCAGGCCGTGCTCTTGAAGGAGAAGGAGCTCCGGGCGGAGTTGGCGGAGGCCGAGCGGCAAAAGGAGGCGAAGGTGTGCGAGGAGCTTCGCCGTCAGTTGGAGCAGCAGGGGAAGGAGCGGCTCCAACTAACGGCCGAGTCCGCGGAGGAGCGAGGCCGGCGGATGGCGGCCGAGCATTTCACCGCGCTGCTGGGGGAGAAGGACGAGAGACACACGTCCGACCTCAAGCAGGCGTTCGCCCGCAACGCCGACCTGGCGAAGGAACAGTTGAGCAGACAGGGCGCCCATATGGCGCTCATGTTCAACATGTATTCGCAGTTCACCAGCCTGGCGGCCGGTCGGTCGGGCCAAGGGGAGAACCCCGCCGCCCACGAAGGGATGGTGGCGTGTACCCAGCACCTGCCGAGCAACACGGAGCAGGGAGGCCAAAAAGGGAAGCTCAAGGAGCTCATGGCTCCCCCGGCGGTCCCCGGGAAAAGGACCCCGGAAAAGCCACCGCAGAAAAGGATGCGCGGAGACGAGCTCCGCGCATTTTTATCGGCTTGCCAGAAGGCTGCAAAAAAACTCGCAGCCGATCTGAAGAGCGAGGACGACGATACGGTGGCGGCTGCGGAGATCGAGCTCAACATCCACAAGGAGATCGTCTCGGGGGATGTTGATGCCGAAGAAGGCGAGGAGGGCAAGTCCGAGAAGATCCTCGAGCTTTTCCACTCGATGGCGGGGAAGTAGTTGCTATTCGTTTAGTTTTGCTATTGTTTACTACTTGACAGTACACTTCAAAATAAGTGCATCCCACAAGCATTTGTTGCTGACTTGTTTGCCACAAGCATCCGTTCTTGACTTGTTTCCCATGCATGCACCGCTCATGATCATGTTTAGTATCATTTCATAAGCATATAACAAACTATAACTCAAACCACTCCGAACTTGCTATTCGCACTATCACGGGTTAGTCGGGTACATAGTTACGTATGGAAACCCTATCCAATTCAAGCGAACCACGGCCGTACGGGGCACCCGGCGATGAACCAATGACATTCCGGTCACTCATGATCATTTTGGAAGCATTTCATAAGCATATAACAAACTATAACTCAAACCACTCCGAACTTGCTATCTGTTTCGCACTATCACGGGTTAGTCGGGTACATACGTAAGGAAACCCTATCCAATTCAAGCGACACACGGCCGTACGGGGCACCCGGCGATGAACCAACGACATTCCGGTCACTCATGATCATTTTGGAAGCATTTCATAAGCATATAACAAACTATAACTCAAACCACTCCGAACTTGCTATCTGTTTCGCACTATCACGGGTTAGTCGGGTACATACGTAAGGAAACCCTATCCAATTCAAGCGACACACGGCCGTACGGGGCACCCGGCGATGAACCAACGACATTCCGGTCACTCATGATCATTTTGGAAGCATTTCATAAGCATATAACAAACTATAACTCAAACCACTCCGAACTTGCTATCTGTTTCGCACTATCACGGGTTAGTCGGGTACATACGTAAGGAAACCCTATCCAATTCAAGCGACACACGGCCGTACGGGGCACCCGGCGATGAACCAACGACATTCCGGTCACTCATGATCATTTTGGAAGCATTTCAAACCAAAAACAAAAAAAAAAAAAAATTGGAAGGAGTGGCGTCTTCCAATTTCGAGCGATCGTCGTTTGTGGAAGCACCTCGTCTCGTTCTGCCACCATGGCCTCCCATCCAGTGTCCCATCATTGCTTCCGCCAGCGGTGCGTAGACAGGCGATAGAGGATCACGCAGCCGGGAGGCCACCCACCTGGCACGCTCAGGCGGCCGCGGCGCTCCAGCGGGGCCGGGGTCTGGTCGCGGAGCGTCGACCCCGAGCACGGCGTAAGCGAGTGCGTTGGCGTGACCAGGTCGCAGCGGTCGGCCAGCCTGGTGCTGAAGGTGGCCCCTCCTCTGAGCAGCCGCCGAGACCAGAGGTCCCCACCGTTCCGAGCCCTCAGGAGCAGAAGTCGAGAGCCCCGGCACCAGTCGTTCCGCTAGTACCACCCCGCCGCCGCTCCACGGACCACAGATCAGCCCCCCCCCCGGAACCTCCGGAGGACGAAATATACGAGACAGTGTCGCCAGAAATCTGGCAGCAGCTTAGGGACCTGGAAAAGGAATTTGCGGATGTCATTTGCACGGAGCTGCCGGACTCGGTCCAGTCAAGGGAGTACAAGGTTGGCATCCGGTTCCGGCCAGATTGGAACGGGAACCCCTTGCACCGGCGAGGATACACAGTTGTCGCAGGAGGAGTTGCGGCAACTCCGGCAACAGCTAGACGAACTCTTAGCCAAAGGGTACATACGACCCTCAGCCTCTCCGTGGGGCTGTCCCGTGTTGATGGTCCCCAAGCCAAGTAACCCCAAGGAGCTGCGTCTAGTCATCGACTACGGACAGATCAATGAGATCACGATCAAAGATAACTACCCCCTTCCGGATGTGCAGAGTCTCTTAGATGACCTACAAGGGGCTACCGTCTTCTCTACGATGGAAGCCCTTTGGGGATTTTGGCAGGTCCCTATGGGAGCGGATGACGTGGAGAAGACTGCAATGACTACGCACTTTGGAGCGTGCGAGTGGTTGGTCATGCCTATGGGATTGTCAAACTCCCCAAGCACCTGGCAAAGGCTGATGACCCAGTATCTCGGGCACCTACCCTTTTGCAGGGTTTTTGTAGATGACATCATGATTTTCTCAGCTGAGGTTCCGGGTAAGAGCGCCCACGAGGTACATCTCGACCACCTCCGCCAGGTCTTAGAAGCGTGTCGAAAGAATTCCGTCTATCTTAAGAAGTCAAAAGTCAAACTGTGCAAACGAGCAGTCCGGTTCCTAGGGCGCGTAGTGGATCGGGATGGATGTCGCCCACAGCAGGATAAGGTCGCGTCGGTGTGCGATTGGCCAGACCTAGAGACTGTCACACACGTGCGACCGTTCCTGGGCATGTGTGGCTTCTACCGAAGGTACATCCAGAACTTCGCAGACCTCGCGTACCCGCTGACCCGCCTCACCAAATCCGGCGTGGAATGGACCTGGGGCGAGAATGAAAAAGCAGCATTTAAACAGCTGAAAACTGCTTTGATTTCTTCCCCAGCCTTGGCCCTACCCGATCAAAAGTATGGCCGTCTGTCCACAGTAAATCAGCCGAATCGTTTCTTAACACTGTATCGCGCGGGGAAATTGCTCGCCCCGCGCGCTGAGAGCCTTTACGATATATAATTCTAGAAAGTATACCAATGTTGTCGTTCTTAAATTATTTTATCAACAAATGCATATCTAAGAATTTAACAGTTATATGCTATACGATTTTTTTTCTATTCACAATTTCGGAAATCCGAGCACACCACGTGGAAGCCCGCGGAGAGGGCTATAATTCTATCCGTTTATATGTTGGATTTGACCACTGTAAACGCCCCTAAAAATAGTGTTCGATATAACGGTCAAATCAAACATATAAACGGATAGAATTATAGCCCTTTTCGCGGGCTTCCACGTGGTTTACTCAAAACTTCCAAAAAATGATTTCTCCAAAAACGTATAGCGGTCAACGCTCGTGAATTAGAACCAATCACAAAGCTTGAAGAGTCCCGCTTCCATGCCACCCACTGCCCCGCCAATTATCTTGTGCGCGCATGACGCGCGTAAGCTACGCATCGTCCATTTTCCCGCAGATCCTGCGATAGTCATTAATGGAATGATGACAAAACTCAACAGGGAAAGGTCTAGCGATTTTCTATACATTTTACATTTCAGTGACGGCTCACTTACTGTGCGCAGACGGTCATACAAAAGGGCGCCGCAGACGGCTCCAGACCCTTCTTCGTGCAGACAGATGCCAGTGGGGTAGCACTAGGGGGTGTACTCATGCAGGATCAGGGACGAGACTTGCAGCCCTTGGCCTTCGAAAGCCGGCAGTTCTCCAGCGCAGAGCAGAATTATCACGCTGGGGAACGAGAGTTTTGTGCCATCCATCATTGTACCACAGTCACCTGGAGACATTATCTGATTTTTACATCATTTAAGCTCATGGGGGACCATAAACCCCTCCAGTGGCTCTTCAAGTCAAGCTCGCTGGTACGAGGACTTGGTAGAGGTAGGAGTCCATCAGATGGAGCACGTGCCAGGACGCTGCTTGGTAGTACCGGATGCGCAGTCCCGGCGACCAGACTATCATGAGATGTCAGCCAGGGAAGGCTTGAAGGAAAAGGGGATAGTGGATCGCGCCACGGATGGACCCAGGGTCTCTGAGCCGAAAGGCAAGGGGTCCGAAGAGGACGAGGATCCTACCTCTGTCCTCGGGATAGTGGATCGCGCCACGGATGAACCCAGGGACTCTGAGCCGAAAGGCAAGAGATCCGAAGAGGACGAGGATCCTACCTCTGTCCTAGGCGCCACCTTCGAGTATAGCGATTCCGAGGACGAATCCTTCCCTCCCGCCAGTCCGTCACCAGTCATTGGCGAGCTCACCCATCTGAACGGGCTCACTTGGGTAGAGACGCCGGCCCTCTGGCTAGACGCAGCTGACACCCTAGCAGTAGGCGAGAAGTCCTTAACTCCTATGCTGTTATGGCATTTGGAATTTCTACGGCATGGTCGGCTAGACCGTTGCTTGTTAAGGTGCATATGATAACATACGTGTTCGTGCTTGCAACCAAGTTCTGTTTGGCATCGTTAGGCACATTTTGAGCTATCGAATGCCTTGATAGGGGGTGTCTAAGGGGTCCAAATTGGCGTTTGTGGGGGATAAATCGATCGATTTAAATGTCGTTTAAGCGTGAGATAACTGCATGGGAGTTAAGGGATGCCGAATCGCTAGCAGTCATGACCAGAGCAAACCGAGCTAGGGAACAGGCCGCAGCAGAAGTCCAGAGTCATCCGGAGGCAGCGAAAGAAGCACCTGAAACCGCCGAGTCCCCCCATCCTGAGACCCAAAGTCATCCGAAGGCAGCCAGAGAGGCACCTGAGCCCGTTAAGCCCCCAGAAGGTAGCTCCCACTACGACCAGGTCGTGGATCGCCAGGACTGGAAGCTGATCAGGGAGCGCTTTGAGGAGATAGCGGCCCAGTACGGGATGTTTGACGTTGACGCGTGTTGCGACTCCATGGGCGTTAACCGGCAGGTTGACACATATTGGACCGACTGCTTGAAGGAAAAATAGCGCGGGAAGCACGTTTGGTGCAAACCCCCTTACACGAAGGATTCGGACTTGATAGAAAGAATTCTTCGGCATTTCCTTGCTGAGTGGCGCGCCGATCCGGAAAACACCTCGGCGATGTTCCTTCTACCAGACTATGAGGGGCATGGTCATGCGCGCGGCGCGATTCGAATCCGACTGATCGACGAATCCAACGCCTGGCGATCGAAAGTGCCGAAGTAATTTCAAATTGGGGCGTCCGATGCGAATACGAAATGCGTTGACCTCGAGTGACCGCGATTCCCGCTTCCCTTCCCCTTCTCATCGATCCACGGAAACGCAGGCGGCGTAACGTATAGGGAGGGAGGTGGTGCTTTGCCTTGCAGGAAGTCAAAAAGGTTTAGAGCGAACGTTAAAGCTACCGTTACTGCTGCCTGCGAAGCACCACCTCCCTCCCTAGAAACGTAGTTTGAAAAATGCCGAGCGGTATGTTAACGTACGACCAATTTAAACATGCCCGCGTGAAAATGGGCAAGCTCGCGGACAAGGAAAAGTACAGGCAATACAAGGGCAAGTTCACGCTTGTAAATGCGTCCGACTCCGAGAGCAGTGGCTCGGAGGAGACGGAGGAGGAGGAGGAGAAGGAGGAGGAGCAGGATCCCGGGGCCGAAAGCAAGAAGGGGACCGGGCTTGACCGATTCGCCCACGCGATGTCGAAGGTCAAGTCCACGGGGAACTCGATACAAAATCTTCAAAAAGCCCAGGAGAAGGAGCAGAAAGAGGCCGCCAAGCACCGGAAAGACGTCTTCCGTGAGTAACCCAATGAATTCCTGCTTGAAAAACACTTGCTAGGGTGTTAGAATATTGCACAAACACAGCCCTGTTCGCCCACCTCCCAGTTGTAGGTAGGGGATATACACTGCGTAATTACTGCACTGTTTGGGTAGTGTCTAGCTTGTGTTTTATATTGTCCTCTCGCAGGAAGGTTAGATGCTAACGTGTGGGGTGTTTGTGTTTGTTTTCACAGACGACATGTTGGTGAAGGGGCAAGTAAATCCCTTCCAGGGTCTGGACAAACAGACCCTGGCGAGGGATCGGTTCCGCCGACGAATGGCGGAACTCATGCCCCTCACCGCCACGTTGGGCATCACAAGGGGGGACAACCAACATATGAAGTTGTCCACCCTTATGCAAAATTTGAGGCGCCGCCACAAGTGGGGGCGGTGGCGCCTCAAGGCGGGGGAGGTGCATGTCTGGGTATGCAACATACCCGGGCATGCATACACCACCAACAACGTGGAGGTGTTTTCGACGAAGAAAGCCCAACCCACAACGGCCGAGATCACGGTCCGGGTGGTGGCTCAAGGTTTGGAACTGAACGGCGACGTCCCAACGGAAGGTGCGTTCTTTCCTTGAAATAAGTTTTGTGATAAGTTTTTCGTTTCTTATGTGCAAGTAAGGCCCCGTTCGCACCGTTTAGTACAGAAGTTATTTGCAAGTAAGGCCATGTTTACACACTATCTATGCAAACATGGCCATGTTTGCATAGATATAACTTGCCAGTACTTTGAAACTAACTTAGTGTTGGTCGTGGCAGCAGAGGATCGGAAGGCAATCCTGCGGGATCTTTTCGACGCCGAGGAGGAGGAGGAGGAGGAGGAGGAGGAGGAGAAGGAGGAGGAGGCCAGGGGCAAGGGGAAGGCCGAGCCCAAGGGCAAGGGGAAGGCCGAGCCCAAACTACTCCGCCAATTTCTTCCACGAATGAATTCCATGGACAGCGACAGCTTCAATCGGAGCCTTGCAGCGGGGGCACGGGCCGTTCACAGCGCTGCACTTGTGGCTGAGGGAAGATCGATGACATGTAGTTGGCAGTCTAGGCTTCCGTGATCTTAGATCCTAGATGTGCCGCGAGCCTCAAGATGGGCTTTGTTTGGGGATTTTAGTGTATCAGAATTGCACAGTGAAGGCTAGCAGTTCGGGACCGCCCTAACCTATGAGTACAGGCCCCCAGTACACTTATGTTTGTGCCGAAGCTGAGTAGGTACTTGTTTTTTGTTTAATGAATTTTTTGGTGTTTCGGCCACCTAGCTCGGGTCCCCACACTAGGTGGTGTGCTGGACGTGACACGGGGACCGCCGAAACTGTCACCGGTCACCTCATGTAATAGTCTGGGTGAGCGTCACCCGTAGGCCGAAACCTAGCACCCTAGGTTAGTATTTATCGGGGTGTCAATTTTATTATATGACAAGTTAAGTTCGAGTATGAGTTCAGATCCGAACCCTGCTTTAGGGTTTCTCTCATACAGTTATATCACTGTCTTAGTGGTATATCTGGCACACCTTGACTACGTGCAGGCCATGCTCGGGCTGGATGAGGGTACGCCAAGGTGCGTCGTAGTCCGGCAGCAAGAACATCGCTGATGTGTTCTCCAGGTCGGCGCGCCACTCCGCCATGAAATGGCGTAGGATCTTCTCAATGAGGTTGGTGTCCTTGGTGTAGGGGGGATTGCACCAGACGTGCTTTCCTCGCAATTTGCACAACTACGGGACCACCATATCCTTGCGGGGCTGCCCTTGTACATCATACGCATCATGTTGCCGCTTTCGTGAAGCTTCGCGCGAATGATGACGATGCGTGCAGCTACTACTTGCAATCGTGTCCACCTCTTTCGATTCAACTCTTTGGTCGTCGCCGATTCTCTTCACTTAGTTTCTCAATGCTAGCTTTTATGAGACTCGGCACGCGACGGACCGACCGCGTACAGGATTCCAACTTTCAAAATTAAGCAAATTTCACAATTAAACTTGAGACGTCCGGGCATCGGAGCATGGCCGGATGGAACACTACGAAGGCGCATCCATCAGGCTAACTGGCTTCGTCAATGAGTGCCTCGCATTTGCCCTCCCGACGCTACGCGTGAAGTTCGCTTTGATAAGTAATTGCTTCACAGGTTTCCTCCTATTTCGCCATCGGACCATCGTTGACAACTGAAATCTGTGCTGCTTGCGTGGCTCCGTGTGCAACAGTGTACACAAAGTATCGTCGTTGCGCTTGACGGCAAAACCAGGTGATCCCTTCGCATGTGTCCGCAATCAATTCGCAACCTTGTTTTTTTGCGAACACTCATCGCATGTTCAGGAAAAACAAACTTGATGTCTGAATCGTGATCCATAAGCAGGTGTGATATTGTAGTATTCACTCTGGCTTACCACCACGCATTGTGCGATTTGTGCCAAGCAACAGAGGCATCCGATTGGTAAATCAGTGTGATATCATTTGACGTTACCATATTCGATAGCATATGACCTTACATAACATACTGATGACTTAATCCACTGATCATACATTCGCTTTGGCTATAGATATTCCTAATCTGAAGCATATGTGCAATCAAATTCGGCAATTAGTAAACCATCGCTGAGCATACCCTAGATTGTGTTGCATAGCAACCTGCCGGACCGGGCACTGGTTATTTTACATCAAGTGGCGGCGGCGGCGGTGGTGGCGGCGGCGGTGGCGGCGATCCAGAGACATCGTCGGATGTAAGTGGTAAGCACAAACATCCTGCGCTGCATGCACCAAACTGCAACACAGCAGGCGTACGATTGGTCTCTTCCTTCGTGCGCTTCCTTCTGCAGCACCAAAAGGCGTCAGTCACTGGCCACATACCGTATGTAAACTCGGTAAGCTCAAATGCTCAAGAATGGCATATAAAAACATATGAGTGTTTCACATGTCAATGTGTGGACCACTGACTTCAGAGCATGCCAGATCTTGTATTGCATTGGCGAGCAAAGTGAAAATGTGTCGGTCCTCCAGGACTCTTTGGCCTGTGTTGGGATTTATAGCCCACGTACAAGCTCAGGAACTTAGCAAGGGGCGCGGAGTTCAGGGTGCCCGCTCACTTGACCCGGCGCCAGCCCGTATTGCCTTCCTCAGGGAACGTTTGCTGCCCGGCTCCTGCCGTGATGGTGTCATCCTCCTGCTTGTACTCTCCAACCCCTTTCCAGTTCTGATCCTGCCGGCGACTTTCCAGCTCTTCTTCTGAGCTCTGCTCCCACTGCCGGCGTGTCCCTTCTTCTTCCAAGCGCTGCTCCCACTGCCGGCGTGTCCCTGCTTCTTCCGAGCTCTGCTCCCACTGCCGGCATGTCCCTTCTTCTTCCGAGCTCTGCCAATGCTTCTCTGCCTCTTCACTGTTGCGCTGCTCAAAGTTTCTTTTCAAATTTCCACCCTGATGAAGAATGTCCTACAGGCACTGCGCGTATCAGTGCGCCTTCCTTGTATCTGGCGCAGAATGTCCTACAGGCACTGCGCGTATCAGTGCGCCTTCCTTGTATCTGGCGCAGAATGTCCTACAGGCACTGCGCGTATCAGTGCGCCTTCCTTGTATCTGGCGCAGAATGTCCTACAGGCACTGCGCGTATCAGTGCGCCTTCCTTGTATCTGGCGCAGAATGTCCTACAGGCACTGCGCGTATCAGTGCGCCTTCCTTGTATCTGGCGAGGAATGTCCTACAGGCACTGCGCGTATCAGTGCGCCTTCCTTGTATCTGGCGCAGAATGTCCTACAGGCACTGCGCGTATCAGTGCGCCTTCCTTGTATCTGGCGCAGAATGTCCTACAGGCACTGCGCGTATCAGTGCGCCTTCCTTGTATCTGGCGCAGAATGTCCTACAGGCACTGCGCGTATCAGTGCGCCTTCCTTGTATCTGGCGCAGAATGTCCTACAGGCACTGCGCGTATCAGTGCGCCCCTTCCTTGTATCTGGCGAAGAATGTCCTACAGGCACTGCGCCGTATCAAAGTGCGCCTTCCTTGTATCTGGCGAGGAATGTCCTACAGGCACTGGGCACAGATTGGCAAGGGCCCTTCTTTGTATCTGGCGCAGAATGTCCTACAGGCACTGCGCGTATCAGTGCGCCCCTGTAGTATCTGGCGCAGAATGTCCTACAGGCACTGCGCGCATCAGTGCGCCTTCCTTGTATCTGGCGCAGAATGTCCTACAGGCACTGCGCGTATCAGTGCGCCTTCCTTGTATCTGGCGCAGAATGTCCTACAGGCACTGCGCGTATCAGTGCGCCTTCCTTGTATCTGGCACAGAATGTCCTACAGGCACTGCGCGTATCAGTGCGCCTTCCTTGTATCTGGCGCAGAATGTCCTACAGGCACTGCGCGTATCAGTGCGCCTTCCTTGTATCTGGCGCAGAATGTCCTACAGGCACTGCGCGTATCAGTGCGCCTTCCTTGTATCTGGCGCAGAATGTCCTACAGGCACTGCGCGTATCAGTGCGCCTTCCTTGTATCTGGCGCAGAATGTCCTACAGGCACTGCGCGTGTCAGTGCGCCTTCCTTGTATCTGGCGAAGAATGTCCTACAGGCACTGCGCGTATCAGTGCGCCTTCCTTGTATCTGGCGCAGAATGTCCTACAGGCACTGCGCGTATCAGTGCGCCTTCCTTGTATCTGGCGCAGAATGTCCTACAGGCACTGCGCGTATCAGTGCGCCTTCCCTTGTATCTGGCGCAGAATGTCCTACAGGCACTGCGCGTATCAGTGCGCCTTCCTTGTATCTGGCGCAGAATGTCCTACAGGCACTGCGCGTATCAGTGCGCCTTCCTTGTATCTGGCGAGGAATGTCCTACAGGCACTGCGCGTATCAGTGCGCCTTCCTTGTATCTGGCGCAGAATGTCCTACAGGCACTGCGCGTATCAGTGCGCCTTCCTTGTATCTGGCGCAGAATGTCCTACAGGCACTGCGCGTATCAGTGCGCCTTCCTTGTATCTGGCGCAGAATGTCCTACAGGCACTGCGCGTATCAGTGCGCCTTCCTTGTATCTGGCGCAGAATGTCCTACAGGCACTGCGCGTATCAGTGCGCCTTCCTTGTATCTGGCGCAGAATGTCCTACAGGCACTGCGCGTATCAGTGCGCCTTCCTTGTAGCTGGCGAAGGCTTACAACAACATAAACAGAAAATATCAACAAATGGAGCAACTCTCCTTCGGAGGAGAATCCACAGACATAGTCGTTGTCAACTCAAGATGATATGAGTTTGTGATTCAACTCCCATGTAGGGACCTTGATTCTTGAGTGAAGTAAGAGAGAGAGAGACATCCAGCGTTATGAAGATGAGAGCTGATGCAGAGAGCTGTACTACCGCCCTAGCAACACGTCGGGGACTATGCGATGAAGCTTGGCTGCCACGAGAGGTGTCGCACCGGTGAGATTTCAGAACTACCCTTCGAAGTCGGAGGCACCAACACGTTGAAATCAAGGTCGTCGATTCTCATTTGTCCAATGTTCACTACAGAAAAGACGACGGTTAACATTGTACGACCTGAATGTGCGACAGATGTATGACAGCGCCATTGAAGCTTCAAAAGAGGATGCAACGGAAGACTGGCAATCGCGAAGCGACGAGGATAGGCGTGAAGCTTACCGACCGCACCATGACCGACTAAAGCTGGTTGAAACTGCGCCAGGTGAGCGTCCGCGTCGTCATCAGCCTGCTACAAAGGTTCCGGCGGAGATCTGTGTTGAGCAACTGTACGAGACCCCTTCCAGCGATCGCGCACAGGTTCCCCACATCACTTACGTGTTCCCAACACCGCGCGACTCTTCCTCCGACGACGCGGCCCTTCCTGGGACCCCATGGCATTTCCCAGACCGCGTGAAACCTTCCCAACATCGGAGCAAGCGACCTTACCCCCTCAAAGAACACAGCGACGCCCCACTTCAGCGAAAATGGCAGGCCCACAGTCATAGATCTTAGACCCTTTTCTGTCAGTGGTGTATACGACGGCCCTGTTAGAGGTCCTTTCGGTCAGGGAGGACGCACCTTCAAAGTCTCACAGTCGAAAGAAATGCGGCATCGCGTCGAAGCAAGAGCTGCTGTACGTTGCACAACTTCCGTCTGCAGGACACAAGAGGGAGGTTCGCATTCTGCGCATTCACAGTTTCTAGTTCTAAGACAATCATGCAATCAAGGCTGTCACACTTCCTGAAAATATCTCGGCGGGAGATTGACCTGCCAGCCGTGAGCGGAAGTTGCTGAAACTAGCCGAGCGGCGTCATAGCCTGTACGTTCGATGAGAACACGTTGCTGTTTTCCCGACTGCACACACCAACCTCGACTGGTTTTCTTTGAACAATACCCAAGTCGAGTCGCCAACAAGGCAACGGTTAGAAATCAGTATTTGAATTTGCTAGTTTCGAGCACACGCTTTTCATCCTACATACCTCGAAGTCTTCTAATGCCATCTCAACAAGCTTCCAATCCAAACCAGAGTTGCACTCTCGTTCGCAAGGAATTTCTGCGCATTGAGAGCCACGGGTTCATAAGAAAGAGAAAGTGAATTCCCGATTTATCCAACGTCTTGTTTAACAAAACTACTTTTTGGCAAAGCCTTGCCACTGTCACATCACTCACCCTTTCCCATGATTCCAAAACAGCGACCCCTCTGTAAGCAAGTGTCCACGAAGTGGCCAGCGATATCGCCGCAGGGCAGGATTGCAATGGAAGCTACTCCTTGAAACGATTTAGCCTTCGTCATCTGATGTTCAAATTTTATTCGAAAACCAAGGACCCACGCCAGTAAATGACACGTTGCTAGAAGAAAGTAAAACTGATCATTGTATGCAACACGCAAACATCGTAAGGTCCCCGAGATTTCACTTGATTCTTTGCAGCCTATGGTCTGCGTTGTGCAATCAACGCGTGTCTATATGGTGGCAAGAGACGATGCAATTGATTGCAACCGATTGAAATAGAGAAATGAACAAATATTTTCGGAAATAATAACACATCCAAAGCACAAAGAGTTCCTTCCAATCGAATGTTCCCGTAAGTTGGAATAAACAACGCCCTAGGTACCACTTTTTGTAAGACTCGAAGATTGACCAAGGCGAATAAAATCGCATTAGATTTTTTAGATTTGGAATCAAATCTCAACAGCCACTCGTATGCACGTCTTATGACATTGAGATTCACTTTGCTCCTATCTGATATTTTCGTCTCACCGGACAACCCGGCAACACTCGACTGGAGTGAATTGCCCAAACAATCGTTGAACGGTTTGCAGGAACAACTTTCAGCTGCTGAAGTCTTGAAGGCTCTTTCCCTGCTGAGCTGCTCTTGGGCTATACACGACGTCACAGAAAAAATGAAGACGACGACAGTAGAAATTTACGGAAGACGTTTTCAATCTGCCACGTTGACTTGGAGTGGCGTTGATCTGCAGTTGTCGCAGAAACCGTTTTGCGCGCGGAGTTGAGATGGTGTCACCACGTTCAGATGATCTATTGAGGCTTGAATTCTTTTAAAGATTTTACGAGATCTTTCATTTAGGCCACCCGACACAGGGTAGCTTCTTCTTTTGAAAAAGCCCAGCAGCAGCTGATGGGAGATACCTGCATACTGCCGCACGCTCTGCTGAGGTTGTGGGAGGCCAAAAGAAAACGAATTTGGGGGTGCTTGGAAGCCTGTGTGGTTGTGAAACTACACCGGTCGGGTTCGATTCCCGACACGCCCGCTGACAGCCGTCCTTTGTGCAGCACGTATGCGAGGGATGCCCGAGCGAAGACGGGATAGCTGGCGTGTAGCACAGCGTCACGACCGGTAACTTCGAACTTGCCATCAGCTGTTCAGCTGTAGTGATAATTTTACACTGCAGGCAAGTAAAATTTGGGGGAAGTTGTGGATGGGGTATGAAACATGGGATTGAACCTCGGTGCGTGCTCGGAATGAGGACTGCAAGCTGACATTACTTCCCGACGTGTCCTTGAAAGTGTTCGTTTCTTGTGAAAGTTTGGGGACCCCGTCATATCTCGAAAATTCCAGCTTTTTAAGATTGATTTTCACGCGTAAAGAGCTTTATTCGTGCTCCTTTCCTGTTGTGGAATGAGCACCTGTTCACTGAAATGTTGACGGTGTTCTTTGCCGCAGGAAAACGTGAACACTTTCGAAGTGCTTGGGGAGGGGGAAAAGTGCTGGCGACCGCTTCAGGTGCGTAGAACGTGATACGCATATCTCATCCTAAAATCTTTTATGGTGGTGCCCTTTTGCACCTTGGCCGGCATCGCATCAGAATCGAGCTGGACTGTTATTTGGAAACAGCATAGCGGCCTGATACTCGGTAGAGTGAATAAAGGGTATGTATTGCGTATTTTTTTCTACGTGCTAGCCCTAGAACGTTGCTTGACACGGTGGTGTGGTTGCGGGTTTTTTACAGGTGCCTTGGTTGGTACACATCCACCCCTCAGAAGATCTACTGCTGAGCTGGTACGCGTTCCGCTCGTCGGTCTAGCGAAACCAAATAGATAGTTTGTAGTACACCTGACCACACTCCAAAGTTTCAGTTGGAAGAGGCTTGTATGCGCTTAGCTAGTCACAATCCCGGTTTCGGTTTGGGTTTGGCAAAAACCCTGAATTACGGCCGGCCGGAATAGCATCAGACTGAGTTCGGATGCTGTGTACGGACCATATATTGGCCCGAAACTTCACATAGTGTCTAAGGTGTATGTTTTGAGTACTTTTTGAACGCTTAAGTCCCTGAGTGTTGGTGGATACCGCGGTTTGCTTTTGTTTTTTGACAGGTTCCATTTTGCGCACGTCCAACCCTTTTGAAGATATCCAGTTGAGCTGGAACGCATTTTGCTGGGCAGTCATGCGAAAAACTTTAGATACGTAGCGGAACAATATAGATAGGATAGAAATCTTTCACGGATACAGCTTGAGTAGACTTGCACAGGCATAGGAATTCGCTTGCCTTGTTTCGGTTTGGTTTGGGCAGAAACCCTGCATCACTGTCGGTCGGATTAGCATCTTACCCGAACGTACATGTTATCTGATGACCATGAGTTACCCTGAAGCTGTGTAAAGTGTCTTAGGAATATGTTTTGAGTATTTTTTTGAACGCGGAAGTTTCTGAGTGGTGGTCGCTGCCGTGGTGTGGTTCTGTTATTTGACAGGGATCGTGGCGCTCTCGGAAGGTCCCCAGTTGAGCTAGAATCATTTTGCTGAGAGGCCGTGTACAAAACATAGCTAGTCAGCATAGTTTGTGTATTAGGTGCACTTTAAGTTTTCTTTGAGGGGGTAGTACGGGGAGCTTGGATCTCTCGGCTTCGGTCAGAACCCGAACCCACTAGCACGCTTATTCATGCTACTGCATTCATCATAGCATCCCGTGTCTGTGTAGTTTTTTGGTGCAGATTGTTACCAATAGGCTTGTGGTGTGAACTTATTGTCCACCTTAATATTATTGCTCCCCATAGTGCCGGAGTGAAGTAAGTAAAAAATGAATGATTGTGAAGTGCAGTTCCTGAATAGTCTTGCTTCATGCCCTCCTAGTGTTAGATGAGTATGGAAATTGCCACATAATGGGTAGGAATCCTGAGTTGCCAAGTCCACATATTTGACTCCCAAACTTAACTTAGTAATCAAACCTGGTTTGCCACATAAATGTGGACTCTTGCTATGCATATGCTCGATCAATAGTGTTCGCACCATCATAATGGCTTAGCGCGGGAAATACCTACATGTTTTCAAACAACAAAAGCAGTGCGGTAACCATAGAATTACACGGAAACTGACATTACCATTCGAAAGAGCACCATCGAAAATGGCATAGAGCACTTCATAACGACCATATGTATATATTGTAGCAACGACAACCATGAAAAACCCTAAGTGCTATGAAACCCTACGTGTTGGGGTGCCATGTATGTGACAAATATGTAGGTGACTGGTAAGATATTTGTACCATACCTTTGTAATGAGATCCCTCGTGATATTGCAATACCGTGCATGCATAGAATATGTTATTTGCGGTGTGTTGTACTGCACTGTGAACTTAGCATTACGATAAGACCGCAATGCATCCGTGGTCCAACAAAGGATGAAACCTGGAAAAACCTGTGTGGTATTAACAAAACACATCCAGAGCAAATCTAAAATAATCTTCTGAACACACAATTATCGTCATTCCTGCACAATATGATCGATCAAGTATCTCAATAACAGATCCGTATGGTATCCGTATGGTATGGAGAAAATCATATTACTCTATTCATATTTTTTTTCATCTCCAAATTTGGCTACCAAGGCATGGAATCGATTGTTTGATATTCTGATACCATCGATATATCAGAATATCAGAATCAATTGATGCCTATTTGATACACAATCAAAATATTACAATCAATTGATACCCACCTCCGAGAATTACAATCGATTGATGCCTAATCCGAATTATCACCATCGATCGATTCTCGATTTGCATTATCACAATCAATTGATCGTGACCGTGGGACATATCAGAATCGATTGATATTTGCGCGTGACACGCAATCACATATCGATATGCAGTATATAACTCCCTAACCGATCCTTCATTCTTGAATTCTAGGCTTTTCATTCGTCTCTAATTTGGGTTCGCTGAAGTGTGTTTGAGATGAACCAATAAACATGCAAATGACACCCATCCTCAGATTGGAGGGGGCGTGTTGGAGGCTCTCGACTCGATTTGGTGGCATTCCAAAATCAAATTTTTTGGCCGCGAGGACCTCAATTTACAGTGTGACGGAGTGTCACGACTATTGACGAACTATCGACTGCCTGTGTGAATCAAGATGGGTAAACGTGGACGTGGAAGTAAGCCTAACCATGTGAAACTCGTCGCCCAAGGGAAAGGCCCTATCAAACGGACGCAGCAAACCCCTTTCGACCCTGCTGGCAGTGATGATATCGTTTACAGCGTGCGAGAGATTAAGGCAGAGCGGGTGGCAAAAGGCAACGCGCAATGGCTTGTTGGCTGGGAGAACTTTCCAGATGCGAAACACGACACTTGGGAGCCGGTAGAAAATCTAGCCGGCCTCGAGACCTTGATCAGCGAATTCCGGCAGCGGTTCAAGGAAGAGCAAGAACTCCTTGAAACACAAGTTGCTGCTGCACGAGGTCTCTCCGGCCGAAACTTTGCATACATACAGCTCATTCATAGACGAACACAATGATATATTGTTTGTTGTGATAGGATTGGTAAAACCCAAAATCTGATACCCATTAGGGCACAATTGGTTATCATGAATGGTATCGATAGGTATCCTTATCGTTCTCAGTCGATAGGTTCGAAAAATTATCGTTATCGTTCGATTATAAAATTTGACTTATTCATCGTTATTTGATACGTTCAAAAAATCACGATACCGAGCCTTGGTTGATATAGCCTCAGTAGAAATTTTGGGGTATCATATCAATTGATATTGCCTCGGTAGGAATCACTATCAATTGATGTGCATTTGCTAGAATTGCAATCAATTGATAATATAATGTAAAAAACACAATCAATCGATAGCTGACTTCTTTTATCACAATTTATTGATAGGACAATTTAGGATATTACTATTAATCAATTGAAAATTTGGAATAATCAAAAACTATCGATACTGCTTGTTCCAACCGATTCCATGCCTTGTTGGCTACACAAAATCAGCACCTGTATTCTTTGACAAGTTTTCATTTAAATTCAAAGCACTCCCACCTGCACCAGAAACACCAATCGCAACCGTGAATGTGTGATATTAGCTCAACAGAAGAGCGCCAAGCTAAAGCTTAGAGGACTCAGTTCAAATCTGGGATATCACTTCAACAAGTAGCCAGGGCTGCATAGTGACCTGCGATGTTCACGAAGACTTCCTTTTAACGGGACAGCACCAATCCCACTCTACTTTCAGCAAACCAACATAAAATATCTTCAGGACAAATATTGTGAAGACTGGCGGCACGCAAAGTGTAAACAAATACTCCATATATTGTGACGGAACTGGCTCGGTGCGCGCAGATGCAAATCGTGTTTCCATCTGAATATGCCCACGGTTAAATAATGCTGCAGTTCGGATTTGCGCTGACGCACTGCAAACGTTCCGTTGCCTGCGCTTTCGGCTAATGCTCGGCGACAGAGCATATAAAGATCCTTGCGAACTGGCTCGGTGCGCGCAGGCTGGGCAAGATGCAGTCGAGTTTCCGTCCGAATACGCCCACGGCTAAAGAATGTTGCAGTTCGAATTTGCGCTGACGCACCGCAAACGTTCCGTTGCCTGCGCTTTCGGCTAATGCTCGGCGACAGAGCATATAAAGA
>LGRX02009123.1:0-12641 GCA_001247695.2 Cymbomonas tetramitiformis
CGTCAAAGGAGCTCTTCTTCTGGTCCCCGATGCGCTATCTCGCCGACCTGACTACGTGACCAAGGACCCGCGAGAAGGGCTCAAGGAGGCCGGTGTCGTAGACAAGGAGACGGACCTCCCCAAGGACCCACTCTCCGTGCTGGATGCCGACGAGATCTTTGAAGACCACCCGCCAACCCCTGTACCGGGATGGGTGGCCACCATGGAATCATGGATGGATGGCGTGGAGACACTTCAGGTGGCGGAGCGGGCCCTGGAGAGCCTGCTCCAGGCTGGTAGCGCGCCCTATCACGCAACCGGCTCGGCTAAGCATACTGCCAGCTCAGTGGGGCATGCAGCGGGGCATGCGCCGGGGCATACGGGGCATGCGAGGCATGCAACACAGCCGGCTGAGCATGCAACCAGCTCAGTGGGGCATGCAGTGGGGCATGCTCCGGGGCATGCGGGGCATGCGGGGCATGCGGGGCATGCAACACGGCCGACTGAGCATGCAGCCAGCTCAGTGGGGCATGCAGTGGGGTATGCCCCGGGGCATAAGCCGGGGCATGCGGGGCATGCGGGGCATGCGGGGCATGCAACGTGCCAGTCTGGGCATGCAACTAGCTCGCCTAAGTGTGCACCCGCTGGAGAGGAACTAATGCTGCGAGCCCCCACCGACTACTTCACTGATTTGTCCGAATCTGGAAAGCGCCGGCAGGAAGCGAACACCCCGGGAACCGATCCAGTGTTGCGCCGTAGTGCTCGGCTGCGACGAACCACTGCTACGACGACTCCTTCCACCAAGCCGAAAACCTCGACACCGCCTGCTACGGATTTCCGAGGTCCTAAGCAGCCAACTCAGCCGTCTGGTCGAGCCACCAAACAGCCAGCCGATCGGCAGGATTGGAAGGTGCGCAAGGAGGTCTTTGAGCGCCTCCAACGACAGTTCGGCAGCTTCGATGTTGACGCGTGTTGTGACCTGGGTGGACGGAACCGTCAAGTAGACGCATACTGGACTGATTGTCTGCGACAGCAGTGGAGGGGAAAGCACGTCTGGTGTAATCCCCCATACTCCAGCAGTCATATCTCCATCGAGGCAGTGCTGCGCAAGTATGTAGATGAATGGCGGCAGGACCCCGCGCATACCTCGGCAGTGTTCCTTCTACCGGACATCCAGGCTCGCATGCCTCAATGGAGGCGACTCTTCAGGATGGCTGGTATGAGGCTGGTGGAAGTGATACCTACTCATGACGAACGAGGAGTGCCCACCCAGCTGTTCGAAACTCCTGACGGTGTACTCCACGACCTTCCGTGGCCCGTGCTAGTGGTGCATGCTCCCCCTACCCGACAGCTAGCGCCAAGAGTGCGGCATCCCCGGGTGGCGCCTCCGATAGTGCGACAGGGTAAGGCTGCTAAGACCCGCGATGCTTCGAGCCTCCCCACGGAAGTTACATTCCTGGAGTCCCTAAACGATGAGTACGCACGTGCCGGTCCCCTTCAGCAGCTGCGGGATAACATCCTTGCGGCTCCGCACCATGCCACGAGGGACTTCCGCATCGTCGGGAACGTGCTGTGGCGTGTAACCGCGGGACGGTACCAGTTGGTCCTCGGCGAAGACTCTCCCTTGCGAGAGGTGGTCTTCAAGGATGCCCACGACTCCACCGCTGCAGGTCACACTGGCCGGGAGAAAACGCTGGAAAGAGTTCTACGCAGGTTCTGGTGGAAAAATGCCTCCGAAGACGTGGCAGGGTGGGTGGCCTCATGCCCTACGTGTCAAGCAGTTCGTCCCCGGGCATCCTACCCCGATGGATTGTTGAATCCGCACGCTATTCCTCAACGCAACTGGCAAGATGTGAGCGTGGACTTCGTTACAGGGTTGCCGCTCACCGCCCAGGGGAATGACGCCTTCGTCACCTTTACGTGCAAGCTGAGCAAAATGGTACACCTTATGCCCATGAACTTTGGGGACAGCTCTGCGCAGACGGTGGCCCGCATCTACTTCGACGTGGTCTGGAGGCAGCATGGAGCCCCCATGAAGATTGTATGTGACCGTGACCCCAGGTTCCAAGACTCGTTCTGGCGTGAGCTAATGAGACTTATGGGGGTGCGGGTGGCTTCTACCACTCCGTACAACCCTCGTTCAGACGGGCAGGCGGAACACACCAACAGGGTGGTCGAGGACATGTTGCGCTCGTTCGTGGGTGCCAATCCGGATGACTGGGACCTCTACATGACAAACGTGGAGTTTGCTATCAACGACTCGCGTAGTGACGTCACAGGATTCACTCCCTTTGAGCTATGCTACGGGGTATCTCCGATGTCTCAGCTGGACATGTTCCTGGAGGCTGCGACTCTCCCTGGCTCTGCGCGACGAAAAGGGGGGGTGGGTACCGCCCATGAGATGGCTGTGAAGTTTTCGGCGCAGTTGCGGGACGCGCGTGGCCGCCTTGAGTTGGCTCAGCAGCGCCAGCGGGAGCAGTTCGACCGGCGCCACAAGCAGCATAGGTACGCAGTGGGGGATCTGGTATGGATCGAGGCTCGTCACCTGACGGAGAAGGTGATGGACCGTGCGCTGTGCCGGAAGCTCGGCAAGCGTTGGCACGGGCCTGTAACTGTCGTGGAGTGCTTCTACAGCGATTTGCAGGCGGAGCTGGCGGAGGCGGACCGCGGGGCACCGGTGGCTTATCGGTTGGCTCTACCACCGCATTGGCGCATTCACGACGTGTTTGCACAGCACCGCCTGAAGCCATACGTTTCCGGCATGGATGAGTTTGCATCTCGAGCACAACTGCCTGTACCTGACCCGGTAATGGTAGATGGGCAAGCGGAAGCTCACGTGGACAAATTCTGGCGTATCGTGTACGCATGGTCAAGGGTAAGTCAGTGGAGGAATGGAAGGTACGCTGGACGGGCTACTCGGCAGCTCACGACCAGTGGCGCTCCAGAGACAAGATGGACAGAGGCGGGGAGAATCAGCAGCTCAAGGAGTTCGAGGCACGGCGGTTGGGCATGCAGGCAGACATGCTGAAGTCCGTTGAGCATGGCCGACGTCAACGTCAACAGCGACAGCCCGTTCACCTTGGTGTCACTTTATCCCAGCTAATGGAACATCAATGTGACGTCCCGGAAGTGGATTCTCCACCGGAAGACTTCTGTCTGCCGTGGGAGCGGGTGGAAATCTTGGAGAACGGAGAGCTAGTGGTGATCACCGACCTTGAAGAGCGAAAGACCCGGCCAGTGAGAATCTTGGTGTTGTTCAGCGGAACCGGATCGGTGGAAAGAGAGTTTGCAAAGTGCTTTCCGTCTGCCTCGGTGGTTACGCTCGACAACGACCCACGATGGCAACCCGACCATCTCGCATCAATGGAGGACTGGGACCCCACTCAGTACCCACCGGGATTCTTTGATGTCATCTGGGCCAGCCCTCCATGTACCCAGTACAGTCAGGCGCGCACTACGGGAGGACCTCCTGATCTGGAAGGAGCAGACAAGAGTGTGAAATGCACCCTGGATGCTATTGAGTACTTGAAGCCCAAGCACTGGTTTCTTGAAAATCCTGAAGGAAGATACCCGAATGCGCTGCGGTTGCGGTCAGTGGTTCGTGAACTGCCACAGCCTCTTTTTTGCACCTACTGTAAGTATGGGGAGCGATATCGTAAACCAACGTGTATCTGGACTAGCTCACCTCCACCAACGCCATTGCTGGAGTGCACCTCGCGGACACCTTGCGCATGTAAATGGGCCACCGGAGGGCACCCTGAAACTGCTCAGCTTGGGCCATCGTCTTCACAGCAACCAGGAGCGCGAGATGCTCACGCCGTGTACCCAGTACCGGCTCCGCTGTTGCGTCATCTCTTCCACCATCTTCAGTTCGGGGAGTTTGATACCTGACGACACCGGGAGCGGCATCGGGAGATAGGCCGCTCTTGAGGGGGGAGGAGTTGTACCGGGAGGCACAGCTCAGGGCTATGCCCCAAGGCGTATGCCCCATGGGTATGCCCCGAGGCGTATGCCCCATGGGTATGCCCCGAGGCGTATGCCCCATGGGTATGCCCCGAGGCGTATGCCCCATGGGTATGCCCCGAGGCGTATGCCCCATGGGTATGCCCCGAGGCGTATGCCCCATGGGTATGCCCCGAGGCGTATGCCCCATGGGTATGCCCCGAGGCGTATGCCCCATGGGTATGCCCCGAGGCGTATGCCCCATGGGTATGCCCCGAGGCGTATGCCCCATGGGTATGCCCCGAGGCGTATGCCCCATGGGTATGCCCCGAGGCGTATGCCCCATGGGTATGCCCCGAGGCGTATGCCCCATGGGTATGCCCCGAGGCGTATGCCCCATGGGTATGCCCCGAGGCGTATGCCCCATGGGTATGCCCCGAGGCGTATGCCCCATGGGTATGCCCCGAGGCGTATGCCCCATGGGTATGCCCCGAGGCGTATGCCCCATGGGTATGCCCCGAGGCGTATGCCCCATGGGTATGCCCCGAGGCGTATGCCCCATGGGTATGCCCCGAGGCGTATGCCCCATGGGTATGCCCCGAGGCGTATGCCCCATGGGTATGCCCCGAGGCGTATGCCCCATGGGTATGCCCCGAGCATGCCCCACTCGCGAATAATGGGGAATTATCGGATATTCACATAAGTGAGCGAGTGGGGAAAATAATCGATGACAAAGCAGATTTCAGGAGAAGATCTGTAATGAAATGATTCATGGTAGATTCCAGGAGAAGATCTGCAATGGCAATACAAGTATCATGATCTGCCTGATGATTGGTGGAGAAGTAACAGAATCAGGCATGGGCTGCTGGTAATTGGCCGATGACAGATGTCAATCTAGGAATCCTGCTAGTGAGTTAAAGAGCAACATGATGAAAGGGGAAGCTTGGGAAAAGTGAACCTCAGTTAGTGTTGATCAAGAGAATGGAATAAGCAAGTTTTACATGTTAGGATTAGGCATGGCGCCAAGACTATACATAAGGATATGATGTAGAAGGTTCGAGACCATACATATATCGGAAAAGTGATTGTAATACTAGGCTGTATAGCCAGTGTTTGTCATGAAAGTAAACAGTGGAATGTAAGGCTAGAAGCCTATGTGAAGCACCAAAAACAGTAAATAAGATAAAAAGAAAAGAAGAAAGATAAAAGAAAAGAATAAAGAAAAATAAAAGAAAAAGAAAGATGTATAAGTTATCAGATATGCGCTGGTACAGACGACTCTCTCTGCCGACTAAATCTACGTGCCACGTCGGAGAAACTACTCTCGCCTTTTCTGTTTTCAGCCTGATGTTGCGTCCCAGGCACCGCTTTCAAAGAAATAACTTGATATTTCTGCTACGGTGAGCCTATGATTATGATATTATTCCGAAGTTATAAGACCTATAACTTCGTAATGATACTTTTCATTGCGTTTTCCGTAGTGAACTTTTTTATTGGACATGATGAGCGCGTGCGTAAAGATCCCCGCACGTTTTCATCATTGTACCGCTATAAACGGGACAAATGGAACAAACGTTTTGCAGTCTCAAACTTATGAGTGTTCGAATAGCGTGCAACTCTCTCCAACACTTTATAAGTATGTAATGAAGTTAGTCTCAGTCGCTGTCTTGAGCATCCGCAGAAACGCGGATGCCCAAAACGCGTTTGAAGTCCGCAATGCGAACCCCCTTCGCGGCTTGCTCACATCCGCGAATACGGATGGAATAACGCCAAACGCGCTATCACGCAACGTTAACTTAAGTTAACTTTGCGTGAAAACTTGGCGGAGACTCATCTCTGTACATCTCGCTACGCAATCGTTTAGTACCGCAAGGGTACTCACTCCCGGCGAGCATCCTAAAACGCGAAGTACGGCTTCTTTCGCTACGTTTCGAGTGTCAAACGACGCACATATATCACAGTGAATACATGTTTAAAATGTTGTGATACATGTTGCGAAATTTGCAAAGTAATTGCCAAAATTCATGTGCGGACAGCAGCCCGACGCATGTTTCAAAGGGTCCTTCCGGGTCAACGCTCAACGGTAGGATAGTAGGCTTACCACACCGGTCAGATGAAAAATCGCACGGTCTTTCCGATTTCTGATGTGGAGGAATATTTCCTACGATTGGGAATCTACGTCATGTCGGGGAGGGCTTAATGGAAAAAAGCAGACTGTGGAGTGTGCACGTTGGCATAGCATGGCACGATTGTGACGTACTCAACGAAACACTTGTGTAAGGCTATCGCACGAGGACACATGATTCCGAAAGACATGGTTGCTAATATTGAAATACTAATGAAAATGCCATGATAAAAAAATACTACACTAAATAAACCAATCGAATAATAATAATAATAATAATAATACTATTAGTATTATTATTATTATTAATAGTATTATAATAATAATAATAATACTATTAGTATTTAATAATAATAATAGTAATAAACGTTCCTCCTACGTTATACGATTGTTATTATTATTATTTTTATTATAGTTACATTAATTTTTATTATGTCCGAAGCCGTACGATTTATTTATTATTCCTTTGGCATGTAATCGAATAATAATAATAATAATAATAAATTAGTATTATTATTATTAATAGTATTATTATAATAATACTATTAGTATTTAATAATAATAATAGTAATAAAAATAAAAATAATCGTATAACCGAGGAGGAACGTATAATAATAATAATACTATTAGTATTATTATTATTAATAGTATTATAATAAATAATAATTAATAATAATAATAATAGTAATAATAATAAAAATAATCGTATAACGTAGGAGGAACGTATATCGTAGGTAAAAATTACAGAGATTGAGAAATGATAATATAATCACGTAATAGTTGCGAGATGCATGCATGCAGACATGCATGATATGTACGACATATGCATAATCACATATGATCGCACACGTGCCAGACGATATAAAAAATATCATATGCGTTCACACAATTATTCTATACATGCGTATGTAGATCAGGAATTGTCTACTGAATTGAGTGCATTCATCTCTGCTTCACTAAGAACCATATCTGAAAAATCTAGCTGCTGATGGGTGACATTTACGAAACGACCGATATCGTGAATGCTTGCCGACACGCTTGCGGATGCGCCTGCGCCTGCGGATGTGCATGCACCTGAAGCGTCGTTTTGTGCGGATCTCAGTTCAAAAGCCATTTGCTTCAGATCTTCAAGGGAATGATTTGGGTATGTACCTGGTATTATGCGCCTGCGCCTGCGGATGCGCCTGCACCAGAAGCGTCGTTGCGCTGAAATTTGCGATGATCGATGATGCATAAACGCAGTGGCAATTCATGCAGACATTTATTCTGAGTATATGCATTGTGTGGACGCGCATGCATGCTACAATTATAAAAACACGCAAGTGGCACAACGTGCTTCCTTTTAATAGACATTTATATTTGCAGACGGCGTGCTCACGTGTCGCGATGAGATCTAGCGGGCTCCTTTTTACATCGTCTGCATGTCAAACACGCATGGTGCAATTATGAAATATATCTGCCTACAACTCGCTTCCTGTATCGCAACTGTCGAGCCTGCGTGTCGGTTGGGATGCATCCAACGGGATATCTGCTAGGACGCCATGCGAATGGAGACGATACGCATTTAAATTCAGCCATTGGCACTACCATGCGAGTATAAAATGTCAATCATGACAATCAAGCACATATATTCAAGCAAATGCGCAGATGGCATCACGATATGCAAGTGTGGCATTTGCGATACAGGAAGCGAGTTGTGAGCGTGTGCTTGTGCGAATGGGGTATATGCATAGCAGTGATTACTTGTGCTTAGATACAATTTATTCAATAATTAGAAATCCTTCAGATGGGATGCTTCGCTGACAAGTGGCATTACCAATTTATACACCTGTGTGATAAGATCAGATTCTACGCTACGGACACGTTCATGAATGTACATCGGAATATCCGATATATATATATAAATTGAATAATCATCATTCGGGAGGCATAGTCAGCTGATTATGAAAAACAACGCAACGCCCGATAATTATGTAGAGTATAGTCACCTACATGCATGTACTTTTGTGCACCGTCGGTGCGTATTTTCTATTTTTTATTTTCGTATACCTGAAACGCAACGTATATCATCTAAAGCTTTGCAAAACTCGAAACCAAATCTAAAATCAAAACCAAGCTATGTAAAACTCGAAACCAAATCTGAAATCAAAACCACGAGATCAAGAGATAACTTATTCGCCAGGAGGGAAGATCTCTGTCATGCTCTCATCGACAAATTCATTTTCGATCAGGGCCTCTTCATGTTGTGCACCCAAAGCCTCATCGTATGCCGTAAAGCCCTCATAAGTGTCAAGATCGAATGACGAGACGAAAGAATCAGTAAAAGCACTCATCTTATCTTCTGGCACATACAGATTTTCTAAAGGATCATCAGGGAGATTTTGATTTATATGAGCGAGCATGTGAAGATTTTCTGCCAACATTGTGCTGCGTTTGATCGAGGCAATGCAACCGGCGATACTGAAGATCCGCTCGTTCTCAATCTCACTGCCAGGAATGGAATAAATAATTCGAGCCAAAAGTCTACAGTAAGATTGGGATACTGTCCACCGCCGTCCAGGTCCGCCCACCAGCCGAGTAAATTGAAATTTGCAGTCGAAGACTTGTCGAAAATTTTTGTCTTGCGAAAACGTTCATACTCCGCGGTCACAAGATTCAACATTTGTGCATCAAGAGATTCAACTGTCACGATCTCCTCTTGAAATAAATTGAAACCGTCATCCATTTGAGTGTCATCGGTACTGAAAGTAGTGGCATCTCCCACGACTGCTTGTGATTGTGTCCCATGTGATGTGGCAAGCTCGGATGGATTTCGGTGCTTGTGACAAGCCACTAATAACGGCATCAAAACATCTCGAGTATACTGTTGAACAAGTGCTTGGAAGAGTGCCGGGGTTTGTCCAGGAGTTTTCGCATGTAGCTTCCCGATCACTTGCAAAGTCTTGTACCGAGGATCTAGCATCAATGATATCATGAGATGCCCTTTGGATGAATCAAATTGCAAAAAAAGGTTTAAGAAAGGGTGATAAGTGAGAGACTATGGCGCGCCTCATGCTGAGTTGAAGCTGGTGCAAGTAAGGGTCGTCCTCGGTAACGATATCTCCGATAGTTCCCCCGCCCTCTAGACGAGCGATGTCATCCATGAAATGGAGCTGCAAACTTACGACTCGATTAGCCGCATCAGAAATCATCCAATAGCCGCGTGTTTGTGCCTTAGTGGTCACGGCCGTGGGATATTTGAGAGTCTCTTGAACAACTTGCGCAACTTTAAACGTATCCTCACTCGGCTCCCGGGACCGATATTTCGAAGCCACTAATGTGTGAAACATATTTTGAATGGCAGGCATGTACTGCAGGCATGATTCAAACATTCGGAAGGTGTTGGAGAAACGAGTTTTGACAGGAGTAGGCAACCGTTTGAATGGTAGGTTCTTCTCAACACAAGATCTCTTCCACAGTAACATGCCCAAGGGGCTCTTCTTCGTATAGGTAATGCACGATTGAAGTTCGACACGAGCGTCACCGATGATGTCATCACAACCAGGCATGATATCTTTCGATACCTCTTTCTTTACAGCACCATTACAGGCACCATTTATCGCATGTGCGTAACAATCTCCATAATACGCCGATGACAACTCGAGAACCTCGCAAGTGACGATTTCATTCAAGGCTGCTGCACATGTCTTCAAGTTGGCACCTCCATCAAATACAAATGCTACAACACGGTTCTTGAGGGAGTATTTATCAAGGCATTTGGAAAGGGAGGTTGCGATAGCAGTACCACTGGTTTTTGGCATCTCGATTAAACCGAGGCTTCTGTGAGTTGGCTTCCAAACCTCCTTCGTGCTGCCGGTGTCCTTGTCTGTAATAATGATCGATTCGATGAAATGGACAACCACCGAAAAAATATCTTGTACCGCACGAGACATCCAGAGATCAAAACTTAATGATAGAAACCCCAGGGACTGACTTAAGTGGTTCCTGAACATGTTGTTGGTCAACTTGCGCATATACCCTCGGCAATATATCTTGTGTTAAACCTCTACGGTCAGGGAAACTCAACTTGGAATCTAGTCTCCACTGCATACGACGAAACCACATACTACTGACCAAGGATAACTTCAAATAGTCTTTGGAAATCATAACGGCTAGGTCCTCTTCAAAAAGAACCTGAGTGGGATGGTCTCTCGCGCACGGGCGAGCAGATTGAAATGACTTGGCTAGGGCGGAATTCCCTACGTTGTTGGCTAGTTTTTTGCCGGAAACCGCGGAAGGACCTAGAACTTGAGTGATAACCGGAGGAGCACTTGCCAAATACGTTTGCACCATGGTGACCGCTTCCTTGTGCTCACTAGAGTGCACCGAGAGTGCTCCTATGTTGAAACTCTTCCCTTTCCCTTTAGTGGACAGTTGTTGCTTGACAACATAGACGCCGTTGCGCTTCCTCTTGGCACGAAAGTCACTATCGCAAACTTCAAAGGAACAAAGAGTGCAATAAATATGTGCCTCTTTGAGCTCTCCTATTTCAGAAACCTCGCGTGAGTGCTCACGAAACAAGCACCACCAATTCACATTTCTGCCCAACTGTTTATTCTCGATAGCGTTTTTGACCAGTTGAAGAATCTCTGCGGGACATCCCTGAGACGCAAAGCAAACTAAATCTTAGAGAGATCAAGCGAGACCTGCGTGCGGCGTAATTTAGGTTTAACCTATTGTGACCCTAATACGGAATCGATAGGTGTGATCAAAGGTATGGGATAGGAAAATGACAAACTCGTAACAAAGCAAAAAAGCACAACGAAGAGAACTAATATATGTAACGAAGCAAGCCGGACGGAATCTTCGTTCGTTCACTACGCATTTCCGTACCTTGTCCAAGGCAGTCAAGATCTCTGGTGTTAAGGCGGAGTCGGAGTTCGTTTCGGCGTGGGGAGTTTCAGCAGTAACCATTGCAGCTGAGGGCCCAGAAGAGGTGCCTTGCGATTGGATTTGTGTTGAATTAACCGCTATCAAATTGTCCTCGTTCATGGGCGTCAAAATGGGTGCAGGGTCGTCGTCTTCTTCGAGGACATTGTGTCCGCGTGCAGGCGGAGCGCCACCTGTAAGCAAGAATATCCACAAGGCAAAGGAAAGAGCTTGCCTAAGCGATCGAAATGAGAAGTCCTTATGCAATGATGCCTAAGCAATGCGCAATATGTTCGGAGTGTGCGACGATCGATGGGTGCATAGTGAGTAAAAGTAAAGGGCTGTGAATGTTTTGAGCGGTTTGAGCTTCAGGATAGAGCGTACCTGGAAGTCCATGTTGTCGCAGGTGAAAAGTGAAGCCCTCATCTCCAAATTCTGTCGAAAGTCCGTTGGTTTCTCGCAAAATGTCGTCGAAGTACTCAATCTCGGACTGGAGCAATACCTCTTGCACCGCCAGGTCCTCATTGTAACCGGGCAAATCAGGGTTCAGCACCAGTATAGCTTTCCCACTGCGTTGTGGACGATGATTCTCGAAGACGATCGGCTTGTCAACATATCGAGTGAAGGCAATGGGGATAAGATCCCAAGCATTCGAACGAAAGAAGGGAGGAGGAGGAGGAGGAGGAGGGGGGTCGAAAAAAGAGTCGGAACCGCCACTAGGATGTGGCGAGGAGCCTTCGTTGTAAAAGGTTGGCAGGGAAGCATTCTCCTTGGTGATGTTCTCATGCGCGAAACACACCGCTGCGCATATTAGGAAAAAGAAACGTAGGACTCTCATAGTGAGAGCTATATATCGCTCACAACAACAGTAACGAAGGTCAATATGTGAGTTCGCAATTTGACGAAGGCGGAAATTTATTCCACTCTTTCATACTGTATCGAGCTGACCGCTGCACGCCTGCGCCTACGTCGTGCCACTTGTCGGGATGTAGGATGTCGAAAGTCGAGGGTGAATGCCTGAATGGGCGTGGCTTTCACCGTCCACGCCAGCAGAATTTCGGGAAAATAAGTCTGATTTTGGACTTATATAAGTCCAAATATGGACTTATTAAGTCCATTTTGGACTTAATAAGTTCATATAAGTATAAGTCCAAATGACCACTTATACACGATAAGTTAAGGGTAGGGTGCACGGTTCTCAAGAATTTAAAAATATTGATAACAATTTTTATATTTAAAACAATTAAAATTCAATTGTGAAGATGCCATCCTTATAAATTTATAGCGCCGAAAATCGCAACATGACCCCTTATTTTCATTGGCTAGGATCCAAGAATGGTGTGTTCGCCTTGATGTAAAAAAAACCTTGGGCAAAGTTAACGTGTAGATTTATTTATAGAAATTGTTTATCAGTTGCATATATTAAATCTGCAATACTTGATTTAATAAAAATTCTAGACAAAAATTTACACGTTAACTTTGTCCAAGGTTTTTTTTATATAAAGATGACTCACCATTCATGGATCCTGGCCAATAAAAATAGGGGGTCATGTTGCAAATTTTGGCGCTATAAATTTCCAAATTCAAATCAAAATTAATTGTAAATAGTGGTTGTTAGATATGGAAATTGTGATGTATCTATTTATCTTTTGGTCGAAAACGAAACCCAAGT
The DNA here is from genome assembly GCA_001247695.2 of Cymbomonas tetramitiformis. NCBI lineage: Eukaryota > Viridiplantae > Chlorophyta > Pyramimonadophyceae > Pyramimonadales > Pyramimonadaceae > Cymbomonas > Cymbomonas tetramitiformis. Next base: position 12,627 of record LGRX02009123.1, read on the forward strand.
GCACCCTACCCTTAA
>LGRX02009124.1:0-25653 GCA_001247695.2 Cymbomonas tetramitiformis
GGTCGGAAGGGGTGGAGGAGGTTGGGGTGGAGGTGCGGGAGGTGGCGGCGAAACAAGAGTCGCGGTTGGAGACGCCGATGGCGACGTTATAGGACTCGACGTCAGGGTCATACTTGGGGCAGCTGTGGGGAAAATGGTCATCGGGGAGATAGTCGGGGAATCCGTTGCTGCCGTTGGACTGCGGGAGCTTCCTGTGAAACGTGTGACACCGTGCACACGCATATGAGAGATGAAAAACACGCACAAATGATGACAAGTCATAGGATAAGCCTCATTTGAGGTAAAGGGACACGCAAGCGATGTAAGCGATGGCAAACGCAAGGCAGTTGCCAAACAACCTTCGCATACCATGAAGCAGCTGATGAGCCAAAATCGTTGGTTGGGGACTCCCGTGGGAGGTTCAGCTGGGGGGCTTATTGTGGAGCTGGTGGGACCACCTGTATCGTCATAGTCAGAGCCGGAGCCGGCGTCATCGGAGTCTGAGTCGGTGTCTGAGTCGGTGTCTGAGTCGGGGTCCCCTGTTACACAGGTTCCGGCAACAGGCATTAAACTCATACATTGCCATGCTTTACGATAAACCCCCTCTCAATATTGTCGAGGCCAAGAAATTCCCCAACAGCAAGATTCGAGGGCGCTACATGGGGTTGGCGGCGTCTTGAGCCTGGGGCGCTACACGGGGTTGCCGGCGTGCTGAGTCTGGGGCGCTACACCGGGTTGCCGGCGTCCTGAGCCTGGTGCGCTGCACGGGGTTGCCGGCGTCCTCAGCCGTGAGCGCTGCACGGGGTTGCCGGCGTCCTGAGCCTGGGGCGCTACACGGGGTTGCCGGCGTCCTGAGCCTGGTGCGCTACACGGGGTTGCCGGCGTCCCGAGCCTGGGGCGCTGCACGGGGTTGCCAGCGTCCTGAGCCTGGGGCGCTACACGGGGTTGCCGGCGTCCTGAGCCTGGGGCGCTGCACTGGGTTGCCCGGCGTTCTGAGCCTGGGGCGCTACACGGGGTTGCCGGCGTCCTGAGCCTGGGGCGCTACACGGGGTTGCCGGCAACCTGAGCCTGGGGCGCTGCACGGAGTTGCCGGCGTCCTGAGCCTGGGGCGCTGCACGGGGTTGCCGGCGTCCTGAGCCTGGGGCGCTGCACGGGGTTGCCGGCGTCCTGAGGCTGGGGCACTGCACGGGGTTGCCGGCGTCCTGAGCCTGGGGCGCTACGCGGGGTTGGCGGCGCCCTAAGCCTGGGGAGCTACACGGGGATGCCGGCGTCCTGAGCCTGAGCCGCTGCACGGGGTTGCCGGCGTCCTGAGCCTGGGGCGCTGCACAGGGTTGCCTGCGTCCTGAGCCTGGGGCGCTGCACGGGGTTGCCGGCGTCCTGAGCCTGGGGGCGCTGCACGGGGTTGCCGGCGTCCTGAGCCTGGCGCTGCACGGGGTTGCGGCGTGCAGGCCTGGGCTTTCTACGGGGTTGCCGGCGTCCTAGAGCCTCAGGGCGCTGCACGGGGTTGCAGGCGTCCTGAGCCTGGGCGCTACACGGGTTGCCGGCGTCCTGAGCCTGGGCACTGCCGGGGTTGCCGGCGTCCACGAGCCTGGGGCGCTACGGCCGGGGTTACCGGCCGTCTGACTTAGGCGCTACACCCAGGTGCCGGCGTCCTGAGCCTGGGGCACTGCACTGGGTTGCAGCGTCACCCGAGCCTGGGGCGCTGCGCGGGGTTTGCCGGCGTCCTGACCCCCGTTTGGGCGCTACACGGGTGCAGCGTCCGGGCCCACAGGCGCTACGAGGTTGCAGCGTCTTGAGCCTGGGCGCTGCACGGGGTTACCGGCGTGCCTGAGGCCTGGTGCGCTTGCAGGTTACTTGCCGGCGTCTGACCTGGGCGCTGCGGGGTTGCCCGGCGTCCTGAGCTGGCGCTACAGGGTGCCGACGTCACAAGGCCTGAAGGGCGCTACCGGGGTTGCCAGCGTCCTGAGCCTGGGGGCGCTGCCGGGGTTGCAGTCCTGAGCCTGCCTCAGGGGCGCTGCACGGGTGCCGCGTCCTGAACCGGCAGGGTTGCCGGCAGCCTGCCTGAGCCTGGGGCGCTGCACGGGGTTGCCAGCGTCCTGAGCCTGGGGCGCTGCACGGGGTTCCCGGCGTCCTGAGCCTGGGGCGCTACAGAGGGAAGCCGTGCAGCCCTTGGCAAGTCGCCGCCGCAGTCTCACACTTTCGCTCTGGCAGCCCATGGCAAGTCTCTGCCGCAGTCTCATACTTTCGCTCTGGCAGCCCATGGCAAGTCTCCGCTCCAGCCTCACACTTTCACTCGGGCATCCCATGGCATGTCGTGTACCTCATTTTGGGATGAGACTGTGAAGGGCAGTAATAATGCAGCGCACCTCGACAAAAGTTGCATATCGTGCAGTCATAGCAACTATTACAAGACGAAGAATAGAAGCTTCCAGCACAATTTAAACAATTATCGTAGTCGGTGCCACCAGAGTGGCACTGCAGCTTCCTTGCACCCGCTCGTTTTGCTGAGTGCTCCCAAAACCCCAATGAAGCGCTGAAGCTCCCTGAGGTCACCAGATCAGCGACGTCGTCCTCGACAAGAATTTGCTGGCCTAAGCTGTGCTCAAGTTTGTCTGTGGGATCCGAATTTTGTCCGGCCCAAGCCCCTGCGCACAGTCCAGGATACACTTACCCGTGTCAGCCAGTCAGTCGGTCACTCAGTCAGTCGGTCAGTCGGTCAGTCGGTCAGTCGGTCAGTCAGTCGGTCGGACAGTCAGTCAGTCGGTCGGTCGGTCAGTCGGTCAGTCAGTCAGTCGGTCAGGCGGTCAGTCAGTCAGTCAGTCGGTCAGGCAGGTCAGTCAGTCCGGTCAGTCGGTCAGTCAGTCAGTCAGTCGGTCGGTCCAGTCGGTCAGTCGGTCAGTCGGTCAGTCGGTCAGTCGGTCGGTCGGTCAGTCGGTCAATCAGGGTGTGATTCGCCTCAATAGCAACGCACTGCTGACAGGCGAGAGCGCCGCTGACGATCACATCTCTAGCTAGCTTCCCCCACAGCCGCGGCGACAGTGTCAGCCTTTCAGTCATGCCATGAAGCCAACCTCGCTCGTGATGCCTTACTCCCACCACAAGGATGCACAATCTGGTCCCTACACTTATTTCACAAGCGCAGCACTGATGGCATGCATCGTGGTGGGGGCAGCACGCTCAGAAGTTCCCTCATCAACGCGGCGCCTACGGTCCACAAATCCCCGCCGCTGTAAGCAGGTCCACTTCTCGTTGTTCAGGTATTTGCTCTTGACATAGCCCTTGATATCATTTCTCATTTATCTCGTGTGGATAGTTCAATGCCTAAGAAACATACGCAGAAGGAGGTCGGCTGTTGCGCTCTAGGTGCTTGTTTCCACTCGCTGGAAGCCATTTTGGCGAGGGCCTCGGGCCTTGGTCCCAGTTCAAGTTTCTGTTACAGTGGGCGAAACCCTAAATATGGGCGACAGGATTCCTGATGTCACCTATTACTACGCACCAGAAGATGGACTTCGGTAAATTCGCATCGCTGCCTTGCTCCCGATCTCCCTGCGCGCAGCTTATCCACGCGCCTCAGGCGTCGTGCGCACCATTGTCTTATCTCAAGCCCGACCAGAGCAAACCAAACATTCCGCTACGCGCCCGTCCGAAAGCAAGCCCGGTGACCAGAAAGCCAGTGCACGGGTTTTGAGAGGTAGCCTTGCGCGCTTTCCAGCGGAATTTCACAAACGGTAGATCGGGACGAGAACGAAAAGCCGCAGCCAGAGCCGCTTGGAAACATGCGATCCTTAAGTTTGCAAATTTCGGAGGGAAAAACCGAGCATCTACGGGGAATTTTAAACACTACGTGCCCGGGGGATAGCTGGCATTCAAATATAGCGCTAATTATCAACCAGGGTAAAACTTAGAGGTACTGCGGTTGAGAATGTGGATAATATCCTACATCGCAACACCTCCCAAAGTGTTATTAATAGGCACTTGTTACTCGAAACGCAAGAAACTACCGTCCACACAATAAAAAACTGATACTTGTACATTGGACAACGGCGTCCAAGCGAGAGTATGAAATGAAGTCATGTTCATCTAAGTGTGAAGGTGAAAATTGCACTTTGCGAAGACTCGCGAGTGCACACGAGTCCCCTGAGTACTAACGCACCCCTCCTTTTCAGCAGTCAGTTCGCTCACCACCTCCTTGCAGTACAAAGCCAGCAAAAGTACGAGGAGCCGGCATGCTGAAGACATAGAAACGCCTCGAATTAAGTGCGCAGCGCGCGAAAGTTTGCTTGTGGTGACAGGTGATATCAAGCTTCGATTCGGCACGTGAACGCGCTTATATTTCCCAACAATGTACGTACTACGCACAACGAGTTCGTTTAGACGAGGTCGTATTGGAAAAAGACGGGGTGCAACGAAGCACACAACAGTTTGTTGAGGCTATCCCCTTCTGTTGAAAGGCACATTTGCCTCTCATGAAACTGTGAGACGTCACCACGTGGAATATGCTTATGGTACTCATAACAATGATCCGATACTGATTAAATCCTTTCCCGAGTGACTGTAAGTTGGGCGTCCTAAAGCATAAGGTCCATACGGTAGCATACGATAGGTTCGCAGGCTCCGAAGTCGGAAATCAGAGCACACGACAGACGAGAGGACAACAACGAACATCCAAGCGAAGGGAACAACATCGAACATGCATTCGATACTACTCTCGCAAGCCAGAGGTTACGAGCAGTGATGACATTATATTGAATATAATGTCGACATTAGCAGTAGCAGTAGTTCGATCGACACGACAGTGATACTGATACTGTTGATCCTGCGGATTCCCCGTAAATCGGATGACCGCCCAGTCACCTTGTCCGATCCGCTCCCGTTGGGTAGGAATGGCGAGAAAAAGAGCGGAAAGTAAGGCGAAGCAGCAAGGCAGCACTCCAGCGTCAGATCGGAGCCTGAGTTGGAGAACCCATTTTTAAGGGTGGGCGGGCAGGGAAGAAAAATTGCGTTAGGAAACGAAGAAGAAAGACGCAGCAATCGTCAGCAGGTAGGAAAAGTGAAGTATTTTCACCAATTTCCGACTTAAGAGCGACACTCTGCGACACTTGGACTACGAAGCTGGAGGTGAACCGCCACTTCGCGATTCTTCATTTCCGCGATCCGAGGAGTGAGATCGGACGATCCGTCTCCTGAATGACGGTCATCACTGATGACGGAAGGAAAGTCGGCGATCAACAGTGATACTGTTGATCCTGCGGATTCCCCGTAAATCGGATGACCGCCCAGTCACCTTGTCCGATCCGCTCCCGTTGGGTAGGAATGGCGAGAAAAAGAGCGGAAAGTAAGGCGAAGCAACAAGGCACCACTCCAGCGTCGCCTCTCCGCCAACACTCACAACCCCCGCCTCTTGACGCCTTTTCACCCCAACTCTCAAACTCGAGCCAACAGAAATTAATAATCAAATTACTCATACAAATACCCGCACGAATGATTGTGCCGCATTCAGCTCCATGTATTCTTTCGTCGAGACTTTCTCTACCTGCCTTGAGGATGACATTCCCAAGACTTGCCACACTTTCATATAATGTCTAGCAATCCTCTCTGTTTTCCAATACGCCTGTCCCATAACCTGCTGCAGGTCGGCTCCTTCAAGGAAAAGTTCAATTGCTCCCGCTGTCCGAATGCTGAAGAATGTTTCCCCATTGAACAGCCCCGCTTTTTGCAACCAGTATTTGAGGTCTGAATTCATCTGCTTCCTGGAAATCGGACTATTTTCCACTTTGCCAGACCTGACTGGTCTGAACAAGAATCCTTGTGCAAGGTTCAGACCCAAATTTTTCATCACTTGGAGGTAGTCCTCCAACGCTGAGATGGGGCATTTAGATTTATCAGGGAGTCTTTTGATTCCGAAAACGTGTTCATCGCCCGAACGGAGTGTCTTCCCCCACTGGTAGTTGAAGAGAAAACCGGAGTTATCGGGAAATCTTATGATCCCTTCCACCCTTGTGGCGCCCAGCTCCGCCGGTCTCTTCAGAGCGTATAAGTCCATCAGGATCATTGCCTTACATCTAAGAGTGATGAACAAAAGTATCCAATCTTGTGTCGAGGCAAAACCAGCTGCCTCTGCGTTCATGTGAATCACTAGCTTGTCGATCGTACAACTGAAAAGTGGTGTTGCCTGATTTGGGGTGATTCTTGCTTGCAACTGTTCATTCCTGGTCATCGTTTCATAGACCTTAACCACCCTACCTGTGCACGGGTTGTCCGACCCGCCCCTTCCGAAATCCTGGAAGGCACTAGAGAGTCTGCCGATAAGGGAATTCACCGAACTTGCGGCTTGCCTGACTGGGCAACTACATCTTCCCAGTTGAGGGCACGTGGCCGAATGAACGTTAGTCTTACCGAACTGTTCCAAGTAAATAAGATACCATAAGATGTGTTGCGCTGTACACGAATCCAATGATTCTGGTGGGGTCATGCAAGCCAGGAATTCCCCGAGGGCCCGCAAATTTCGGAGTTTGGCCGATTGGTACACATCCCTGGCCCTTGCTTCCTGAAGCTCCTTCGTTCTTAGATGTATGGCGGCCCAGTCAGGGGATTTTCTCAACAGGCTCTTGCCACCACCCTGTATCCTCAAAATTTTCCCCTTCCCCAAAAGTTACAGGCGTTCAACAATTTATTTTCCAGGGTAAACGGATTACTATGGGAGGCTTATTAATATATCACATGAATTTTGTGTTTTTGGGATACGAAGTGTTTCTAAGAAAAATCGAATCTAAAAATCCAGACTGCCCACGGGAGTGGGCCTGCTTCTGACCATCTTCCATTTCTAAGTTGTTGGAAACAGACCTCTCCTACTTCAGCGATTCTGAACTTTTGTTTGCACAGCTTATTGTACGTAGTCCACCAGAACCCATCTGGAGAGAAACCATCCCACTGTGGAGCAACCACAGAGGCTGACGCTTTCTGTTCTCTAAGATACATCAGGAACGGTCCCATTAATGCAAAAGGCGGATTAGCATAACAGTTCAGTCCAGCTAGTGGATAGGCAAAGACATTGGTGCCACAAGCTTCTTTCTCTGGCAGCCTTGAGCAAAATCGCATTTTGGGACATCCCCGAACATTAGCCGTTGTTGCGAAGCAGTCGATGTTGTGCCGTCCAAACATCATGTTCAACAGAGGAGAGAACCGTGGCATTAATGAATAATGAGACTCTTCATCCGGGACTACAATAGTTCCATCAGGTCCCCTTGAAAAGGAAACCACCTTCAGCTCCAAGTTGTTATCCGCGACAAATCTATAGAGCTTTTCTGCCAAGTCCTTGCATGCTTTCGCGCCCAGGTTAGACGAGAGGATTCTCGATGAATCCCAGATATTTTTATCCAAGATTATGTCCCAGCGTTGCGGGACCCGTTCTACTGGGATTTTGTACAAGGCTTCAGAAATCAAAATTGACTGATCCACCGACGAGCAGGTTCTCAAATCTCGATAGCACGAAATTTCATCTTGGAATTCCCCTGCTCTGATTGATGCCGTGACTTTTGTACCATCGACGTTCGTATCCACGAGTATCGAGCAGTGGGCCTGCTTCCTAAATGCGGACACCTTAATCAGCGACGGCTGGAAGAGTTGACCCAAGTAGAGTTTGAAATGCCTCATCTGCTTACTGTTCAGGAAAAAACTTTTTCTGCAGAATTCGTGCCTCTTTGCCAGGAAGGCATACAGCCTCCTGCATGCAATAAGGATGCCCGGGGCTGCGATTGACATTGAAACCAACTTTCCTGCCACTCTTTCCAGGTCCCTGGCCGAAATACTTGACGAAGCTCGCAGGTCCGTTGCCAGGCTCAAGAACTTATCCCATTTTTTCTGCGGGATGAAGAATTCCTGCTTCGCAAGGTCAATACCAATGCCTAGCCAGGTGATGGTCAAGGACGGAATGAACTCCGTCTTCTCCAGATGAATAAAATATCCTGCCGCCGTCATGCATGACGAGACAACGAACGCCGAGATTTTGGCTCTTTCATGTTTCGTAAGAGTTGAAGCTCCCACTGGGGCCGGCCCCCCGGCATTATCATCAATGTAGTATAAATATGGTATCCCCAGCCGCCGGATGAATCCCGCGAATTCTCCCGCGAAGGCGCTATAAATGACCGGCGCTAGCTTCCATCCAAAATTGAGAACTGTATAGACGTAATAAACGCCATCCCACAGGAAACCCATGTACTGTTGCGACTCCTCTGTAAGCATCACATGGAAGAATCCGTTCGCTTGGTCCATAATAAATGCCGGATCCCCCACCTCTAGGATTTGTGGAAGCATTGTCACCGACTCGTAGGTAAACGGAATATCCTTACACCAAAGGTTAAGGAATCTTGCATCGTTGATCTTTCTTGGTTTGGCTGGCTCCACTCCTACCGGCATAACAAGATGCGGGGGAGAGCATTCCCCTTCTTTGCCCCAGACTCTTATCGCTCCCCACCTGAGCTCGTCCTGTATCTTCCCAGGGATCCAGGGGATCAAATGATCTGGGATCGCATGATTCTTGAACTGCATCCTCGGGGGTGTTCTTGAGTCGAAACGAGCCCCTTCGTAAGTGCCTGAAAAGTGTTGGAAGAAATCCAAGATGGAGACTCCATTCTTTGCCCATTCTTTGACCAGCAATCCCATCTCTGATGATGTTACCACCGTGTCCCAGAACTGGGTACACTCATGGATAGTTCCCACCCGGAACTCCCCCGGATCCCTAGCTGGTGCGGAAAGGGGGTCCGGGACCAAATTACCACTGAGGGCATCAATTACTGAAGGGGCCAAGGTGTCCCGCCCTTGGGCTTCACATGGCCCTAAGGACTGTTGCCTGTCCATCACTTCCCGGGCACTGTCGAATCCTTTTACTGCCATGGTAATAAATGCAAGCGGGTCTCTCACACTTGTCGTAGCCGGCATGCCAGAATCCAGTGCGAAGTTGGCCAGGCTGTCAGCCAGTTTATTGTGGTCCCGTGCCACATGCTTGAAATTGAAAACACAATCCGGGCGCAAGGCCATGTGAGCTTTCCCAACGATAAGTAGTCTCTCCAAGTCTTTTGCGATAACGTTACGGGAGCCCGAGAATGCTGACACCACCAGCTCCGAGTCCCCAACAATTGTTGCTGTGGTCAAGTTCCATTCTATTGCTCTTTGGATTGCAATCACGGCCCCCACGAATTCTGCATAATTATTCGTCTTGGATCCAAGGCGCCCGTAGTCCCGGGTCCACTGTTGACCTTGTTCTGAGCAGAGTGCCACCCCGAACGAGGCTTGCCTCAAATCCGGCGATGCGTTAAAGCGGCATGCACCATCGAAGAAAAGCAATCCCTTCCGTGGGGCTGAGTTTGGCTCGTGTCCCTGTTCGAGACAACAACCACACCAGAGCACTCTTCCTTTCAGGAGAAATGCTCCTCGAAAATCGCACCCCGGTCTCTACCGGGCCCCAATCTTGTGGAAAGGGATGGACGATTTTCGAGCCTGGCCACTTCCGGTGTGCTACTCGTGAGAGTAACCCACCCGTTGTGGTCAGTACTCTAACCGTCCAGCATCCCCATGTTAAAGGGAGGCTTCTATGACGGACGGGACCAGGTGGTCCGTGCAGGCAAGGTAATTGGCATTAATTGCCTGTATCCGCGAAGCACTCCAACTTGAGATATGCATCCCAAAGTCCGAAACCCAGTGTTCCGAAGCTGATCCCGAAATCTAACGTAGAGCAAAAAAAGCAAATCCAATTATCGAAATCCAGGATCCCGAAGGCTGAAATCTGAAAATTTAACGTAGAGCAAAATCAGCGAAATCGAAATTTCGAAAATCTAACGTAGAGCAAAAAAACAAATCCAAAATTCGAAAATCCAGCATCCCGAAGACTGAAGACTGAAAATCTAACGTAGAGCAAAATCAGCCAAATCGAAATTTCGAAATCCAACGTAGAGCAAAAATACCAAATCCAAAATTCGAAAAATCCAGCATCCCGAATTTGAAATCTGAAAATCTAACGTAGAGCAAAATCAGCCAAATCGACATTTCGAAAATCTAACGTAGAGCAAATTCACAAAAATGCAAAATTAACTTATCAAGCAAATCCATATCACATACAACAATGCATTTCAATTTGGTATTTAAACCTGGAATCTGATGTTACAAGGTAAGACAGGCATCCTGGCCCGCTCCCAAATATTGATACACTATATACATATTATACACACCAGCATTCTGGCAACTTTTGACGATTTCTAAACAGGCTCCCTCTGAGGAGGTGGTGGCAACTGAGGCAACTGGTTTTGGTTATTCCTATTGTCATTCTTATTTCGTTTGTCCACCCAAGTCACATTGATGGATCCATCCTTGTTCAACGCATAAGGGGACTTGCAGTCCCGCAGCATATGTGACCCCTGGCATTTTGGACATTTGGCATTACCATCTGCAGGGGCTCCCGGTTTTGCAGTAACATGCTTAGTGGCTCCTGATAACGAGGCCTTCTTGGATTGGGTTTTAATGAACATCTGCAATTCTGACTCGTGCGTATCATCCTTCTCACACTCTGGAACTGTAGCCCTTATTTGTTGATGTGCAAACAGGGCAATGTGATTGTCCGGCAAGGACGCATCCCTAGTACCTCCTGCCAACTCCCTCTCGATGAGAGTGGCAAGGGAATACAAGGACTGAGGAGTCTCCGGCTCCCTCGAACTAGCTCCCGGCAAACCAAAAGCAGCTGCCACCTTTCGCATCAGCTTCGGTATCTCCGGCACCGATTTCCCCGGGGTCAGGCACCAGTCCAACAGCTCGCTTCTCAATCGGTGTGCTTTCAACCAGTTGGAGACCCCCTTGGTCTCCTCTTGCATGGATCTTTGGAGCACCGAGTCCACGTACGCCTGAATGTCGAATCCCGGCGTCATCGATGATGCCAATCCCAAAGGAGCCTGCTCCCTCATGCCACCATCCATCTTCATTTACTTGAGGTTGAGGAAACACTCACATATCGTCCTTTGCCTCGATACAAACATGCATAATAATGTGTTACAACAGTAACATCTTCTCGCCCCCACTCTGACAATGCACGTAATGCAATAATCATAAGGGGTCATAATCTGAGGCAATCACATCACCCTCCCTAATCATTAATTCCAGCATCAGCTTGTCACGAGCATGCAATTTTTTCATCGATCGGATCAAAGAAATTTTCATACCTATCCTCACATCGAACAAAGCAATCATAGTCATCATAAATGCAGTACTTATTGTCCAACATTACAGGAACTATTTCGTCATAATTAGAGCAACTTCATCATCATGATAACAGCAATAATTTCAATCCTATTTTCAGCAATCCTCACAGCAATTCAAGTTGTAATATAACAAATTCATATTTTCAATATAAACAAATTCATATTTTCAAATAGCATTCATCTCAATTGCAGCAATTATTTATCATCATAATAACAGCAAACAATTTCGATCCTAATCACAACAATTAATGCCAAATTTTTGAAACAATGCAACAATCAGGAAATTACAACTCTCATGCAAGACTGCCCTCAGAAAAATAATACAACTATATCTACCACAGATATGTGAATCTGTCCTCCCCATATGGGAGTTCATCCACAATCAGCACAGATCTACACAATGGACATCTGACTACTTTTCTATAGGTCATGGTGAAAACAGCATGTATTGCTGCTGGCTGGACCAAGCTGGTCAAATGGTACATTTCATTCAGGCCATCGAAACAGGCTACATGATAGTGGTGATTGCATGCAGTTGACACACACGGCATCTCTCCTAGCAGGCTGGCTAGGCAAATGGCACAATCATCTCCCACCGTTGGGGCAGTCAGAGTTCTTGTGAGCACCACTTCATCATCAGCCTCCCGAGCCTGCAATATCAACCAATTTTTGTCAAGAAGGCCCATAACCAGGAGCTTACATCCGACCAGATATTTTGGAACCAATTGTCCACATAAACAACCCCCACGGGGTACAATGTCCCTCCAAGAGGAGACACCTCACAGATTGAGGATTTCAAACAACAAAAAACCCCCACGGGGTACATACTCTTCCAAGAAGAGCCTCACTCAGTGTGAGGATAACCAAGTTCTTGTTGTCCCCACGGGACACAAGCAGCATTTTAAATTCAAACTTTTTAAAGCAAGTCAAAACTTTTTAAATTGGCAGGCTACAAACAGCAGCATAAAAGTTTACAAGAACCAAATTTCACCACCTAGGAAGCGCCCACAAGCCCAGGCACTGCGCTCCTAGATTACTGCAAGGGCCCTAACTAATTACTCTTTGTGACACGAGGACGGGGACCGGACTATTCTAAAAGAGGGGAAGAAATTCCTAACTAGTGAAACGGGTTGAACAGGTTGATTAAGTTTGTATCAAACTACAGGGAAGGAGAAGGCCCTAGCAAATTAAACCGAAACGAATTCAAATTTCTAAAGGAAAAGGAGAGGGCAAGCAGGAGCGCTCGGGCTAGCTACCTGGGCTGGTTGCAGAGGTTCTTGTGCTTGGCTTGCGGGGGGGTCGAGGCCAGAGAAAAGACCTTGCTCCGCATTCGGGTCCGTGTGCGGGCCGAACCCCGGCGGGTACGTCGGGTTCTGCGCGGCTCCCGGCCGGACGTACAACGGGGACGGGGGCCGTCGGGGGCCCGTGCCCTCGGTGACCGGGACAACTGGAGGCGTTTGGTGTCCCGATTCCCGGGACACCAAGTCAGTCGGGACGTCCCCCATTGGCGGGGGGACCGGCCCCCCCGCGTTCAGATCAGTACGCGGGGTCAAAGTCACAGGTGTAGCCATATCCCCCGTCGGGGGCGTACGTGACCTCTCCAGCACCTCGCGGAAGCTCTCCAAATTCCGAACCATAGTTGCTCTGGACTGGTTGTTCGACACCTCCAGACCAGGGACCTTGGCACAGATCTTCCGAAGGTGCTCGGTCTTAAAGATTGAGGGGTTCAGAAGTAATTCCTTGCTAGGCAGCACGAAGAAGTTAAGTCCAGTAAAGGCGTTCACCGTCAGGTCGGGAATAGTCAGCCTTTCCTCCGTCGCGTGGTGGACTTCATCGCGGGACGCCTGCGGACGGAGAGGGAGGCTGGCCCCCCCCGCAACATCCTCCGCCAAGGACGTTCTCTGCAGCACATTTCTTGCCGGAGGAGGAGAGTCAGCGCGTCCAGGGGCAGCTTGGTCGCCAAACGACAATTCCTGCAACAAGGACGGTCCGGACGGCGACTCCGGCGTTTCAACATTCTCTCGGGACCACCTTTCCCCCGCGTCGACCACCTCGTCACCGTCTTCAGATTCATTAAGACCCAACGAGCGAAAGATTGCGGGCTCCTCCCGCGGAGGGGAGACCCGCAGAGCCGCGGTCGCTGCATTAAACGCGGACGACATAACGTTGGGCACGGAATTCTCATCAAGCAGACGGGGCCGTGCGCTGCGGGAGGCGCGGGTCGCCCTCCGCAAATCAGAACTAGTAGCGATTGCTGCGGAAACCATGATTGTAAGAAGAAAACTTGCGTTAGGAAACGGAGAAGAAAGACGCAGCAATCGTCAGCAGGTAGGAAAAGTGAAGTATTTTCACCAATTTCCGACTTAAGAGCGACACTCTGCGACACTTGGACTACGAAGCTGGAGGTGAACCGCCACTTCGCGATTCTTCATTTCCGCGATCCGAGGAGTGAGATCGGACGATCCGTCTCCTGAATGACGGTCATCACTGATGACGGAAGGAAAGTCGGCGATCAACAGTAACATACACAGTACTCTATAGTTTGGCTATCATTAGAGAGGTTCCGCAAAGTGGACAGAGAGTTAAGCGCGGAGAGTTAAGGGCATATCGTGTCATAGATTCCGTCGAACGCGATGGTCATGCATCATAACTCGTTCATACTTCTTAACTCTTAACTCTCCGCGATTTCTTAACTCTCTGCCCCCACTGTTAAGCTTCTCTTAACTCTCCGCCCGATGAACGACGAAGAGCTAAGGTAGACGTCCTAATCGGAAACTGGCTGGATGTAATCGATCTGGAATATTCTAGAATTCCGTTTGATCCTGCGTTCCCGCGTGGCCGACGAACTGTTTCTCCAGAAAACAAGGAAGCGTCAATTAAAAATTGACGTTCAGTGTGATTCTATGGTTTGGCGTCACGTCACGTCACGGTGCGTCGTTTTGAGTGAAGATGGCATGGGACCTGTGGGAAATTCCATATTTAAGTACATTCGAAAACTGTACAAAACGACAGATACTGCACAAAACGACATATTTTGTACAAAGCGACGGAACAATTTCCGTGAGGTAACAGTTTTCTCAATTTTTTTGAATTTTTACAGCGAGCACCGAAATCGAGAATCACAAATTCGTCGTTCGTCGTTTGTCGTTTGTCGTTCATCGTTCATGACTGCGGAAGCGATTTTGCCAAATCGTGAAACGAGCAGAGAGTTAAGCGCGGAGAGCTACGCGCGATGACTGTCATCATCGATAACTCTCCGCGCTTAACTCTCCACAGCCTTGCGGAACCTCTCTATTGGCTATCATAATCATTGACTAACTTTGGCTATCTGATTTGAAATTATGACAGCCCTGTCATCGGGGGTCTGCGGGGGTCTGAGGGGGGTGTCTAGGGGTCACAAAAATTAAATTTTGCCGATTTCATCGCCGGTGGGGGTCCCCTTTGTCGACCCCCCCAATTTTCAGTAGGTTTAGGGTTTAGGTTCTGGGTTTAGGGTTTAGGTTCGAGAAATTACGTGAGAATTACGTCAGAAATCGTAATTTAGTTCAAATGCGTATTTAATAAAATAGGGTACCGGGTAGTAGGGTAATGGGCATTTCTAAAAAAAAATTAAAATGCTATAAGTTTTTTTACAAAAATACTTTTCTTCCTTTGAAATACTTTTCTAAACAACCCATTACCCTACTACCCCTTACTTTTTATATAAATAAATATATATATAAAGATAAGTAATTTTATGTTAATCTCTCATATTCCCTCATATTCCCTCATATTCCCTCATATCAAAATTTGCCGATTTAATCGACGATGGGGGGTCCCCTATGTTGACCCCCCAAAATTTCAGCAGGTTAAATCGCGGAAATAGCATCGTCTCGGTCACATCTCGGTAAAAATGCGTATTTAATAAACGAATAGGGTACCGGGTAACGAGTAATGGGCATTTTTAAAAACATTTTCTAAATCATAAAATTTATTCTACAAAAATACTTTTCTTCCTTTGAAATACTTTTTAAAACAACCCATTACCCTACTACTCATTACCTTTTATTTAAATAAATAAATGTTAATTTATGTTATTCTCTCACATTCTCTCACATTCTCTCATATCCTTTTTTTAACTTTAAGACAACGACTTATATGTACCCGAAGTTTCATTCGGAAAGGCTAAGTGTTTCAAAAGTTATGAACCGATGAATATACCCTATTATTTTCGGTTATTTTAAAGACAAAAGAAATGATATTCAGTTTGGAAGTTATAATGCTCCAAATATTGCATATGATATGTCAAAATGTTCGTCTATCAAAGGACAATTTGTACCCGAAGTTTCATCCGGAAAGGCTAAGCGTGTTTCAAAAGTTATGAACCGATGAATATACCCTATTATTTTCGGTTATTTTAAAGACAAAAGAAATTATATTCAGTTTGGAAGTTATAATGCTCCAAATATTGCATATGATATGTCAAAATGTTCGTCTATCAAAGGACAATATGTACCCGAAGTTTCATCCGGAAAGGCTAAGTGTTCCAAAAGTTATGAACCGATGAATATACCAAATTATTTTCGGTTATTTTAAAGACAAAAGAAATGATATTCAGTTTGGAAGTTATATTGCTCCAAATATTGCATACGATATGTCAAAATGTTCGTCTATCAAAGGACAATATGTACCCGAAGTTTCATCCGGAAAGGCTAAGTATTTCAAAAGTTATGAACCGATGAATATACCCTATTATTTTCGGTTATTTTAAAGACAAAAGAAATGATATTCAGTTTGGAAGTTATATTGCTCCAAATATTGCATACGATATGTCAAAATGTTCGTCTATTAAAAAGCTCTTACCCCTTTTTTTTTCAGCCAAAACGGTCAAGTATTTCAAAAGTTATGAACCGATGAATATACCCTATTATTTTCGGTTATTTTAAAGACAAAAGAAATGATATTCAGTTTGGATGTTATATTGCTCCAAATATTGCATACGATATGTCAAAATGTTCGTCTATCAAAGGACAATATGTACCCGAAGTTTCATCCGGAAAGGATAAGTGTTTCAAAAGTTATGAACCGATGAATATACCCTATTATTTTCGGTTATTTTAAAGACAAAAGAAATGATATTCAGTTTGGAAGTTATATTGCTCCAAATATTGCATACGATATGTCAAAATGTTCGTCTATTAAAGGACAATATGTACCCGAAGTTTCATCCGGAAAGGATAAGTGTTTCAAAAGTTATTCACATATCAATAAACCCTATCATTTTCGGTGTTTATTAGGTGTCAAAGTGGTGATATATATGAGTTAATAAATTACTAAATGCGTGCGTATTCAGTTGTGATAAGTTAAGATAAGTTTATAATTATGTATGCAAGTAACAACAACCTAGCATGGCAAGCAACTAGGGGGTACGCATGCATGGCAAGCAACTAGGGGGTATGCATGCATGGCAAGCAAGGCAAGGCAAGCAAGTTAAATACACATAATATGCCACACAATATTCATCTTATACATTTCAAATGTTTACTTCACAAAACTTCAGACAATTTGCTTGCCCTTAGTGTCTGGGCTAGGCACATGGAACGAACCACCGGATCCAGACTGAAGTCCAGAGCTCGAGGGATCGACGCACACGAGCACCGCACCACCCACAAGCTGAACGAAACCTTTTCCTACAAGCTTGTCAAACATTGCAATCTTTTCACATTGCTGAAGGGAAACCTCATGCTCCCTCATGAGCAGAGCGTCATACTCATGTTTTGCCATGGAAGCAAGCTTATTCACGTCAAGAGCGGAGATCGCGCAAGCAGCGTTTGGACCGCGCAAATCGGACGAAGTACTCTTAGTCTCCTTAATCAAAGACTCTAAAAGAGCCACGTGACTTAAAAGAAAATCATGTTGCTCAGCGAACCGTTTCCAGAGCCACCACTCCGTGCACCATGGGGCTTCGTCCCGAAACGTCGCGATCGTGGTTTGTTTCACCTCCCCATGCTCGTCGTCGCAATAGTTCTCGCCCTTCTCTTGCTTGCCAAGGGGATCTTCGACCCACTCGAGCCACTTCAGAGAACTCCCAGAACGCTTGCGCTTTGCCATGACACCTGAAACCCCAAAACCCAAAGCACAGACACTTATGGCATGTTAGTCATGGCACAAGCATGTAGAACGTGTGAACGCGCACACAACACATACTAGTAACATGCAACGCGTTTCAAAACAGTATCGCATGTACAAAATAAAATACATATTGAGCGTCATATCGTGCGCACCTTAGTTCTTTGATCCAAAAACACCTGCAAAACCGGCGAGCAAACCACCTTGAGTCTCACTATTCGAAGTGGGCGTAAGACGCTTCGGATCTTCTGCACCGAGAAGATCAACCAAAGGAGCACTTGGAGGTGCAGTGGGAGCAACAGGTACGCCAAAAGCAGGAGGTTCAGTCGGAGAAATTCGTGCACTACGGAGTGCAGCGAGTGCAGCGAGTAACTCAGCCTCGGAACACTTGGAGGTCAACGCTAGAGTCTTTTGCCTTTCGGCTTCGATCCTATCGTGTTCAGCTTTTTTCTCGGCAATAAGTGAAACATTGCCCGCTAAAGACATAGCGCGCGATCTAACAAGAAACGAGTTCACTTCGTTCGAAAGTTTCGCGCTCGCCATGAAACACGCGATCTCGTGAGCACTTGGCTCTTTGTGCTCAAACAAAGCACGATCGCCTTGATACTCGGCTTCAAGTAGAATTCTCCACTTAATCTCGGAAAAACCTTTGACATAAGTCTCAGTGACTCCTACCACACCCTTTCCCTCATCTTTCGGCAAGGGGTGAGCGCTTTGCACTATCTCCTCGTAAGCTTGCAGTTGGTGGATGTTTTTTTGTGCCGCAACACGTCTTTCCTTGTACTCTTGAGGGGTGCAACGAGACTCTTTACGTTTTAAATCGGTCATTTTTTACAATATACAGCAGAGGGTATAACGGTCAGTTGCTTACCGTAAACAGAATTTGTCTTCACTGTAAAATTTGTTTTTAAGCCTTAAAATAAATATGTTTGTTGCGCATCGATATTCGTCGACGTTAGTCGATACATCGCGGATGTGGCAGAATTATCGACAGCGCGATTGAAATCATTTACGATTATTGGACAACATTTCCGAAACCAGCCAATAGCACGAAATACTGCCTAATCATAGCAATTGACAAATTTTAGATGAACATATCCAATGAGCATCCGTTATTTATGCCTAATCATGGTATAAACGTTCAATTTATGCCTAATCACCTTTACCATTTTTCATTTTTGCCTAATCAGCACGATGATGATTAGGCGTTTTTTCATTTTTGCCTAATCAGCACGATGATGATTAGGCGCTTTTTCATTTTTGCCTAATCAGCAAGATGCCCGCGCCGTCAAACTTGTCCGTGTGACAAATTAATATTTTTTGCTATTAATATCTACATCAGACTGTGGTCGACTTGGTTCAGCGTTAGTCTCCGGTCGTGGAGGGAGCGGGGTCAAATCCTGCGGGCGCATAGCTCAGTATGAACTTTTTATAGTGCCCTCTGAAAAAAAAAGGTTGCGATTTTTTACAAAAAAAAGTGTCTAAGCTGCATTTTTGTCTAATTGAGCTTGAATTTTTTTGAGCGCCGCCTCTCTTTCATCTTCGGTATATTCTAAACTATTCAAATATTGAGTATAAGCCGTGTTTGGTTCGTGGGCTGCGACTTCCGATTATTTTACGATATCTACCTTGAATATTTTTGAATAAACGTTTTCGGTCATTTTTCGGAAGATTTGATTTCCGATTCCAAGAATTGAGGTCATTTTTTTGCCCAAAGCCGATGATGTAAATGGTCTTGGTGGTTTTGCGTTTGTCTCTAAAAGATGTTCTCGTGGATTGTTTTTATCCTTTATCGAATCATTGATATACCTTTGCACTAATGGAATTATAGTGTAATCAATTTTAAAACTATTACCCGTTTTTAAATCGTGAATTCGCATATGTCCATTGTTAAAATTGTAGTAGTTTGCATTTTCATCGGTCATTTGATTATCACTTTTGACCAGTTTTACATTGTCATAATCTATTCGTGGAGTAAAGCTTAAGGACTCTTTACTCAAATCTTGTTTTGAATACATCCCGATGCTATAAAGCATAGCTATTAAATGGTCCATTGAACTCGGTTTTGACTTTCTTAATTCTAATTCTTTTTTGAAAACATTAATAAAGTCGTCGACATAATCGGTGGTATCGCTTATTTTTTTATTAATCTTGCTTCCTTGTATGCTTCGTTGTAATATTTTAGCTTGCAAATCAAAAAATTTGTAACGTTCGATTCCAATAATTTTCATTAAATCCTCGTTCTTGGTATTATACAACTTGGGAGTTAATTGAACTTGTTTAATTCTTGTCGTTTCATTTTTATATGCCGTATTTAACATTTCAAGTATTTCTTCATTAGTATATTTTGTATACAACTCCGTCCATTTGGTTGCTTGTAAACTAAACACCTTGACAAAATTGTTGACAACATTTTTCCATTGCTTTTTGGTAGCTTCGGCAATGCCCTCATCCGAATCTAAAATTTCGAAAATTTCATCTCTTGATAGTACATCTTTTTGACCCGACGGTGGTAGTGTATTGGAAGGTGTAGTAGTGGAGGCGGTTTGTGTAGTTGTCGTATTAGATGTTTGAGTTGTCGTCTGAGCTCGTATTGGTCGTGGTCTTGGTACGGCAAATTTCAGTTTTCGTTCCTCCGCACACCTCGATAAAAAGGCTTTTTGTTCTCGTGACCAATCATACTTTTCTAGAGTATCTTCTTGTGGGCAATAATTAGGATTATTTTTAGCTCTTAATATGATTTTTTCCATATTTTGTTGAGTCTTGGTTTTATTATAATATTGTCGCATTTGAGCTCGTCTTTTTTCGTCGATTGCATATATTTTTTCTCGGATTTTTCTTGTTAAATATGGTTCCGGATAGTCGTTTTTCAAACGGTATTCTTT
The DNA here is from genome assembly GCA_001247695.2 of Cymbomonas tetramitiformis. Classification (NCBI taxonomy): domain Eukaryota; kingdom Viridiplantae; phylum Chlorophyta; class Pyramimonadophyceae; order Pyramimonadales; family Pyramimonadaceae; genus Cymbomonas; species Cymbomonas tetramitiformis. The sequence goes on from LGRX02009124.1 coordinate 20,216, forward strand.
TTCCGCCATTCTTTTTTCCGGTGTGCTCATCTTCGCTTATCTAATACTATTTACGACTATTTTCTTTAAGTTAAAAAAACGTAAGAAAATGTGTTTTCTTATAATGTATGAGACTTTTAGAGTTATTTTGTGGCACGTGCTCGGTATCAAATGCGTTATGTACAAAATATTCCGATTGTGAAGTTGTGTCTCTTGACATTCTTAAAAAATCTAACGCTACGATTACAACTAACATCCTAGATTGGGATTACACAATCTACAAACCAAAACATTTTGATATAATATGGGCAAGCCCACCGTGCACAAGTTATTCAAAAGCACACAGAAAAGGTGTCCGAAATCTAAATTTGGCTGATGCGATGGTAAAACGAACATTGACCATTATAGAATATCTCCAACCCAACTATTGGTATATTGAAAACCCATCGGACGGTGGCTTGTTGCAACAATCATAGAGATTTTATGCAATCATTAACACAATACAAGCATACGTGTTTATATTGCAAATACGGGTTTGGTTATCGTAAAACCACAAATATTTGGACAAATAAACAAAACTTTGAGTTGAAAATGTGTTCCAAAAAAACATCTTATTGTGATACTAAAATGAATTATGGGAAGCACATTGAAACCGCACAACGGACGCGTAGCTCAAATGCAAATATTGGTTACGGCGTTAAATGTGTAGAAAGTGCGTATCGCATTCCCTATAATCTTATACTCGATTTAATGCCATAAAAGGTATTGGGTTGCGGGTAATGGGCATTTCTAAAAAAAAAATTAAAATGCTATAAGTTTTTTTACAAAAATACTTTTCTTCCTTTGAAATACTTTTCTAAACAACCCATTACCCTACTACCCCGTACTTTTTTTTAACTTTAAGACATAAATATACTAGAGTATACTTGAAGCAATAACAAGTATTCACTACATACAACGAATACTAACAAGCTTGCTTTACACATGACATCTTCACACGATATTCAAAATCTTGTTGACGAAGTTAAAACAAAATTATCGAGTGATGAGTATTTGAAATTTTGCAATTTACTCAAAGAAAGGCATGAAGAAGAATCTCAAAACATTCTTTGTGAATTGATATATGTCAAACCAAGGATTGTTAAAGTTGACCCCGAAAAAAATGAAGGTTGTTGTGATTTTTGGATGGATACCTCATTTACAAAAATATTAACAAAAATTACAAAGAAAGGTTATGAAAACATAAATAATGGAATAAATGAAAAAGGGTATCATAGACATTATTTGGATTCTAAACACAAAGACTCCCCTACACATATTAAAACTAAACAATTCTATGATTTAAATATTGAAAATGAAGATGAAAAAGAATATTCGGCATGTGTTGAATGGGTAAATATTATATCTTTAAAAATGATGAATTGATGATGAAAAACCCGTATATGTTCCACGTGTATGTATTATATCTATAAAAATAGTGGAATAATAAAGATGCCCTAAAAACAAATTGCGAAGACAACAATTTGAGCACTAAAGGGACAATGGAAATATTAAGCAATAGATTGAAGTATTTATAACTTTATTTATAATTAAAACCTAGCAACGACTTCTTTGTTAACATATATAATTTGTCACGTTCACTTAACTCCACGGATGGCGATTCGTTGATTTCGCTTTTAGATACTTTTTTACTCTTTTTTTTTGTTCTTTGCAACAATTTCTTCCTCCTCACTCGATTCGCCACTTGACTCTTGTACATAAACAACTTTTTTCTTGGGCTTAATTTTTTTGATAGATTTTTTATGAATTGTCACCTCGTCCGTTTGATGGTCTTTTAATTGTTCCTCATCTATTGAATCGTTAGTATCACATTCGGGTTCGGAATCATCCTTGGTCACCGCCTTTGATATTACTTTTTGAGCTTTTTCGTGCAATTCTCTTTTTTCTATTTCGTTCGCTAATTTAATGTCGGCTTTTTGTTTAGATTTTTCACGTCGAATCGCTAATGCCTTCTCTCGAGCCTTGGTAAGAATTTGTTTGTGTTCATCGGACAACGGTTCACCTTTCTTTGGCATTTAATATAAAACAAAAAGAAAATAAGCCAAAAATAAATTTACTTGTTTTCACTTTTGTTTTGTGGCATATATATACCACCTATACTAGATTGATTGGGATACTTTAAATGTTTAATTTGTGGATGATAACGAGGTCTATAGAACACAACCGTTTCCGCGTTAATTGGCGTTTTATTTGTCACAAGATAACTCTTATAACCTACTCCGTCCGGATATGAACCTCGCGAACTTCTTTCAAAATATCGACTTACGGAGCGGCACGGTTCTATCATCGAGGATGCGGGGCGGTGAGTGTTCATTAACATAGGATTCATAGGTCCATTGTTACCTCGGAATTTCGAAAATTCATTTAACTTATTTCCACCTACGATCGGTTCATTGGTGACATATTGTGGAGCTTGGAGACCGGAGCGAATTTTCATTTGGTTTTGGAATCCTTTTATGCGTAAAGACATTTCTTTTATATAATAATTGTTAATATAATAATTCGATAAATATGGCGTCATTTCACACCAAGACTTTTACAAAATATGACGACTATGCTACTCCTAAATCCGCTTTTGAAAATATTAAACAATTTATTCCGAAAGAAAAAATCCTATATGAACCGTTTTATTGTGATGGAATTGCGGGCGAATACCTACTAGAGATTGGTTGCCAAAAGGTTATACACAAACCAACTCTAGATTTTTTCATAGATAGTGAAACATTAGATTAAGATTTCATATTGTCAAACATCCCATATTCCCAAAAAAAAAGAAGTATTGACGCATTTAAAGAAAATTGGTAAACCGTTTATGTTGTTGTGTCCGATATCAATGCTCAACACAAACTATTTGCGCGAATTATTTGCAAATGACATCCAATTAATAATACCTCGGAAACGAATTCAATTTTACAAAATTGTAAATAAAGAACTTTCCCGGGAAAATGTAACTTTGAAACGGCGTGGTTTTGTTATAAAATGAAATTACCTCGAGACTTAAATTTCCTCTCTTGAAAATTTATTTTCTATTTCTCCAATATTCCCTTCCATAAGAAACATATATCTCGCGGTCTTGTTTTACATTTCGATTTAATACTATGCTCCCTACATTGTTGATTCTTGCATTATTCTTACATCCCATTTTTCTAGCATCTAGAGGCGTACAACTGTTGTATTTGCCCGCGACCGAATTGGTTTTTGCGGCATCAAAATATGCATTTGGATTGTTGCTCCAAATATGAGTCCTATCCTTCACACTCGGAAATTTGGCGTTCATTTGTTGTAACGTCATTTTGTCGGTTCCAATGGTATATTTTCCAACCACGGTGTTCTTCTTCAAATTGTCTTTAGCATATACACCTTGACCCGAGTTAGGTATTTGGCTATCGCCGACTACAACTTGCTTGTGTACATAACATAATGGACTCCATTTGCAAGTCATATTCTTACATCGATGCCCGGATTTGGTTATAGCCGTACATCTTTCACAAGGAGTTTTCATATCTATTTACTATTAACTTTCCATTTTTAAATTGGCATTCGGTACTATTAGCTCATTAAAGCATTTCCGATACTTCTTATTTGAATCTTTGGGGTTCAAGTCTATAAGCAAAAAACAATATTTTTCTTTGGTAGCATAATCATATACTTCCATAAATTCTTCAAGAGGTATCTCTCCCGAGACCGATTTGAAAACGTTTTCCATCTCTTTCTCATCATATATTTTGAACACACATAATGCCGTTGCATTGTTTCTTACGGCACGAGGTAAACCAAATTGGGCGCTTGAAAAGTTTTGGACGCAAATCAACAAACTCAAACCTAAAGCACCTCCCATATTTTTTGAGAACATTCCGCAATGTCTATGCCGTACAAACATATTTATGAATTTTCGGTTACCAAACAACCGAGTGCTTTGCGCATCATCAACGAATGCTATGATTCTCGGTTGATGATGATACTTATATGTCGGTGGTTGATAATTGTTTGAAGCAAATTTTAACAAGTATTCTGGTGGGATATCGAGTATACTTACCGAATCGCTATGTATCATTTTCATAATTTGCTTGTAAATTTCCAATTCTTTTAAATAGTTTTCATAACCTTCCGCTTCATTGTCCATAATTTCTAATACATTATCAATGGTTTTTGGGTCGTCCGGGTCGAACACATCTTCGTCCTCTATATCTAGGTCTTCCATTAGTGATTTATTGGATGAGAATGTTGAGCTTATGCACAATATACGGTCGCAATTGTCATCTTGTTTGAGCATTCGTAAATAGTTACACGCCGAGGTCGATTTGGCTGAACCACGGCGACCTACCAATAAAATGTTGAATGGTTGTTTCAATAGGTTTTCGCCCGTTTCGTATTGAAATGCACTAGCTTTTGGTGGTTGAATTTTAAGTTTTGTATCATTCAATTTAATTGTTTTCATTAATATAATACTATTAGAAAAATGAATTGTATCGCCGATATTTCCGAAAAGTGCTTCACCTACCGGCAAAAGGAACTTATGTGCGACTATTTCAAACATTATAAGGAACTACATCCACATCTCCCCGATTCGATTCTAGTATACACAATTAAAGCATATATGGTAAATCCCGACAAATTCCAAAATTGGTACGATAATAAATCTTTGGTAAAACCGAAACCACGTGAAACTCAAGAAGATTATTACAAGTATGCCAAAATGAGTGAACAAGAGCTAAGCGATTATGTTAAAAATAATGTAACCATATAGTAACGATGAATAGCTCGAAATTCTCAAAAATGTTATACTTTAATAGCGAACAAAATAGTTTACTCGATTCACGACTGGGTCAATATAATATTCCGAGTCAATTGCTTTCATATAAGACGACGGATCAATTGCAACTCACCGTTAATGATTTTTACATTGAAAAGACATTTTATGATATAAATCAAACGAACAATACATTTTTTTTGGGAGACAAAACAGCTAATGCCAACAAGTTGTTTAAAATTGAAATCAACCCCCAAAATTTTCCTTTTCCTAAAACATTTGACGACGCACAAATTTTGGCGGCTATAGGTGATGCTATAAATAAGCAACTAGTACCCGCCGGTTCCGCCGTGACGGTGACGGCTAGTGTAGCAACACAAGCCGATGCGAGAACAGGTGTTCCGCTCGGATAAACAAACTGGCTAAGGTCCCATAACAGTCCGGCCGAGTGCTTTTATCATGCATCTCGGAAACCCGGATAATACGAAGTAATGACTGACAGTACAGTACTACTGTACTGTCATCCTAGCTACTAGCGGAGTCACGGTTCCGATCAGAGACGGGTCAGGCCAGGGGCTATCAGAGCCCATAACAATAACCCTGAACCTAAAGTCCAGCACACCACCCGGAGCTGTGACTGTAGCCAATA
>LGRX02009125.1:0-25560 GCA_001247695.2 Cymbomonas tetramitiformis
GGGCCACTTTCGACAACCTTATAACACCATTTTGCACTAAAACTAGGGCGGCACAGGGCAAGCCCTTGCTCCCAAATTCACTCCACACCTCCCACGCCTATATGTCCTTTGCAAGTGGGCACCTGCCCCTTGCCATCTACGTCGCGCTAGAGCCCGCCACAAGCAGTGAACTCGGTTGTACCGACCTGCCCACACCCGTGTGGGGGCTAACCGTCATAGAGATATCGTTCCCCAGCCCCTCCCCCAAATATGGCGGACCCACGGGGTTCCAAGCCCCCCTAGGGGTCGAGTGAACCTTTGGGACATGTTTTACATCATTTGTGATGCACATGCCGCTCGGATTCCCACTTTCAATCCGGAGCTGATATCTCTATGACGTTCGGGTTTTTGGCAGCCTTGGTACCATTCACGCGTGACACCGAGGCCCTCAGATGTGCCCTCGAATTTAAGCTCTCACCTTGCCCCCACCCCCCCCAACAACCACCCCAAATACTTTATTTCGGCAACCCTCTAGCATCTTGGGATGCTTTACACGCCGCTTGAATCGAAGTGATTCGGCCTATGCGGCCAGATTAGTCACCTCAACCAATCAGCCCCAGCCCCCCCCTACAGGGCCACTTTCGACAACCTTATATAACACCAGTTTGCACTAAAAACTAGGGCGGCACAGGGCAAGCCCTTGCTCCCAAATTCACTCCACACCTCCCACCTCATGTCCTTCGCAAGTGGGCACCTGCCCCTTGCCATCTACGTCGCGCTAGAGCCCGCCACAAGCAGTCAACTCGGTGGTACCGACCTGCCCACACCCGTGTGGGGGCTAACCGTCATAGAGATATCTCTATGACGCTCGGGTTTTTGGCAGCCTTGGTACCATTCACGCGTGACACCGCGAGGCCCTCAGATGTGCCCTCGAATTTAAGCTCTCGCCTTGCCTCCCCCAACAACCACCCCAAATACTTTATTTCGGCAGCCCTCTAGCATCTTGGGATGCTTTACACGCCGCTTGAATCGAAGTGATTCGGCCTATGCGGCCAGATTAGTCACCTCAACCAATCAGCCCCAGCCCCCCCCTACACGGGGCCACTTTCGACAACCTTATATAACACCATTTTGCACTAAAATTAGGGCGGCACAGGGCAAGCCCTTGCTCCCAAATTCACTCCACACCTCCCACCTCATGTCCTTCGCAAGTGGGCACCTGCCCCTTGCCATCTACGTCGCGCTAGAGCCCGCCACAAGCAGTCAACTCGGTGGTACCGACCTGCCCACACCCGTGTGGGGGCTAACCGTCATAGAGATATCGTTCCCCAGCCCCTCCCCCAAATATGGCGGATCCACGGGGCTCCAAGCCCCCCCAGGGGTCGAGTGAACCTTTGGGACATATTTTACATCATTTGTGATGCACATGCCGCTCGGATTCCCACTTTCAATCCGGAGCTGATATTATCTCTATGACGTTCGGGTTTTTGGCAGCCTTGGTACCATTCACGCGTGACACCGCGAGGCCCTCAGATGTGCCCTCGAATTTAAGCTCTCACCTTGCCCCCCCAACAACCACCCCAAATACTTTATTTCGGCAACCCTCTAGCATCTTGGGATGCTTTACACGCCGCTTGAATCGAAGTGATTCGGCCTATGCGGCCAGATTAGTCACCTCAACCAATCAGCCCCAGCCCCCCCCTACAGGGCCACTTTCGACAACCTTATATAACACCATTTTGCACTAAAACTAGGGCGGCACAGGGCAAGCCCTTGCTCCCAAATTCACTCCACACCTCCCACCTTATGTCCTTCGCAAGTGGGCACCTGCCCCTTGCCATCTACGTCGCGCTAGAGCCCGCCACAAGCAGTGAACTCGGTGGTACCGACCTGCCCACACCCGTGTGGGGGCTAACCGTCATAGAGATATCGTTCCCCAGCCCCTCCCCCAAATATGGCGGATCCACGGGGTTCCAAGCCCCCCCAGGGGTCGAGTGAACCTTTGGGACATGTTTTACATCATTTGTGATGCACATGCCGCTAGGATTCCCACTTTCAATCCGGAGCTGATATTATCTCTATGACGTTCGGGTTTTTGGCAGCCTTGGTACCATTCACGCGTGACACCGCGAGGCCCTCAGATGTGCCCTCGAATTTAAGCTCTCACCTTGCCCCCCCAACAACCACCCCAAATACTTTATTTCGGCAACCCTCTAGCATCTTGGGATGCTTTACACGCCGCTTGAATCGAAGTGATTCGGCCTATGCGGCCAGATTAGTCACCTCAACCAATCAGCCCCAGCCCCCCCCTACAGGGCCACTTTCGACAACCTTATATAACACCATTTTGCACTAAAATTAGGGCGGCACAGGGCAAGCCCTTGCTCCCAAATTCACTCCACACCTCCCACCTTATGTCCTTCGCAAGTGGGCACCTGCCCCTTGCCATCTACGTCGCGCTATGACACCTCATACTGCATGATACTGTAGTAGAAGCATCTGATAGGTTAATGGGACTTGGCCATGCTGACTAGGATTAACTCAGGGAGTTGAGTGAATAAGTAATGGCCAAGGCCAAAGAAACAGTAGAGTTCCCAAGAGTAAAGACAAGCCAATATGGCAAACGATATAACCTTATTCTTATATGCAAGTATATGCATTAAGTCTGGACATAGATCCTAAGAACCAACATAGTTTGGTTAGCATCAAATGAGATATAGAGCATAATATAGAACCTTGCACTATATCTTATCCACAAGTAGTTTCACAGTGACTTTAAGTAGAGGGTTTGGTACTGCCTCCTACAAAATGGTATCAGTGTGCTACGCACCACCACCACCACCACCACCGCTTCCACAAAAATTTTTTACTTTCGAATTATGACTTTTCCGACGACTTTATACCGTGACTTCGGCTTCAATGTTATTTGAAATCTGCCAGTGTGTGTTACGCCTTCCCTGACGCGACTTCGGTTACGGCTTTTATCGGCTCACTGGCTTGGGATGCCCGCATAAATTATCTTTTATTTGCTTGCAAAAGCGAATTTCTTCTTCGGCGCGTTGTGTAATTGTAGTTCATACTGAATTCTGGAAATCGGGCGCTTTTAGGGCCTAAAAGCGCCCACCTGCAGTGCTCTAGCGTCCTGCCAGGGTGCAGTGCTTTCGAGCTCGTGTGTCGCCATGGTGCTTGGGCCAGCGCGAGTTGCCTTAGAATTGTCAATTGATACGAGGTCTTCTTTGGCGCGTTGATCTGGGGTTTTGGAATTTTGAGCTACTGAGCGAGGCCTCCTACTGTGGCATAGTGTGCCACAAATACAGTAATGGAACCTCACGCATCGTACACAAGACGTATGCGTAATTTCTATGCTCAAAATACTCAAAATTTTGGTTGGATAATCCATATATCTCGAGATATACGATAGATATAGCTATACCATGATTCGTTGTGGCTTATTTGATGGTCTCCTATAACATACATGATGTCGTATGCGTGCATGCGGCCATGATCACGCAATACTTTGAATTGTCCCCAAACCACATATTTTTGCAAAAAATTTCAACCGCAACTAAGGGGTTAAAGTTTATTAAGTGTTTTGTGAAGTTATCTGCATACCGTGTTAAGTTTTCTGCAAGCCGTAACGTGTCTACTGTAGACCATATCAAGTTATCTGCGTGCCGCTTTGGGCTTTCTGCGGTCCAAACAGACTGCCGTATCAAAGTTTCATACTTGTGTGTTAAGTTTACATGAAAGTGTATCAAGTTATCAGTCTGGCATATGTTATCAGTCTGCCGTGTTAAGTTAACACATATGTGTGTTAAGTTGACATATTGTTGCCTTAAGTTAACAGCCTGCCGCGTTCGGTTTAAGGACTGTTTTCTTAAGCTATCAGAGGTGTATATTATGCTAACATATTGTATTGTCACACTAACAAACATTTATTGTTGTCATAGAAACTAGTTAAGTTAACAACCTGTTTAGTGACTTCTATGTATCTGTTTGAGAGGTTTACCGTACAGTTTGTTTTCCGAGTGTTAAAACAACTAGACAGGTCATTGTTTTGTTTATGTTTTGTATTTATGAGTGAAGGCATAAGCACCAAGCCGGCAACGAGAGGGAAGGGGTTTGAAATTTTATTTTCTGAGAGAGGTAAAGGACTGCCCAGGTGTTTAACTATATCTGTAACCTTATTGTTAAATTGTTTAGTCCTGCACTCCGGAGTGAGTGTACACACAGTATGTCTCACCAGACTGGTGGGTTTGCTAACAGTTGACTTGTAAATTTTCACAAGCAGGGTGAGAAAGTTTGAGATCAAATTGAGCAAGGCAAAACCGCGAGGCCCTCAGATGTGCCCTCGAATTTAAGCTCTCACCTTGCCCCCCCCCAACAACCACCCCAACGTACTTTATTTCGGCAACCCTCTAGCATCTTGGGATGCTTTACACGCCGCTTGAATCGAAGTGATTCGGCCTATGCGGCCAGATTAGTCATCTCAACCAATCAGCCCCAGCCCCCCCCTACAGGGCCACTTTCGACAACCTTATATAACACCATTTTGCACTAAAACTAGGCGCGGCACAGGGCAAGCCCTTGCTCCCAAATTCACTCCACACCTCCCACCTTATGTCCTTCGCAAGTGGGCACCTGCCCCTTGCCATCTACGTCGCGCTAGAGCCCGCCACAAGCAGTGAACTCGGTGGTACCGACCAGGGGTGGACAGTTATATCGATTCTTGAGATATAAGCGTCAGCGCTTATATAACCGTGGGTCGAGGTGATATAATGGTAATATCGACGCTTATATAAGCGTCGATATAATATAAGCGTTGACGCTTATATAAGCACAATTTAATGATTATAATCCCCTAAATTTAGCAGTTCGTGGGCGAATTCAGGATTTTCTATATCTGATTTTATTTAGTGATACGTCATACAAGCGGAATATGACAGTGCACAGTGTGTAGACACATATTGAAATCAAAAAGCCAAGAAAATATATAAAAGAAAATAAATCAAACATTTACTAAAAGCCATAAAAGTACCAGTATAATATATCAGCCCAGGTGGTGGTGATATAAGCGCTTATATAAGCGCTTATATCGCCGATATAAGCGCTTATATGCCGATATATGCGCTTATAGTTATATAAGCAAAGACGCTTATATCGGATATAATATAAGCGTCTTTTTGGCCTGATTTTCGACGCTTATAGTTATATCCCCATTAGCGATATAATCGGCTTATATAAGCCAAACGATTATATACCTGTCCACCCCTGGTACCGACCTGCCCACACCCGTGTGGGGGCTAACCGTCATACAGTAGAGGTATCGCTATCGTTCCCCACGCCAGCCCCCGATCAACTCATCAGCAACGAGCAAGCAACGCAACTCCACACTCGACACTGCACGAACAATATCTTCAACTTCGTCCTGTTCCTTCAGTCGCGTGATATCGGTTCTTCTGAAGGGTGATGTGTTCCCGAATATTAAATCGCAATGTGGTAGCTGGCACGTTCCTGCTGCTTGTAGTGGTGGAAACTGCTCTGTCACGAGCAACACCGGACACTCCAGAAATCACTGACACCGTTTTCTTTGATATCTCGATCGGCGGGAAAGCTGCCGGTCGTATTGAGATAGGCTTGTTCGGAAATGTTGTCCCGAAGACTGCTCACAACTTTAAGGCCTTGGCTACGGGAGAGAAAGGATTCGGATACAAAGGAGTGGGCTTTCACCGCGTCATAAAAAACTTCATGATTCAGGTCAGCTACTTTGTTCTCAGACTCTCAAAGGTTAAGATTCCAAATCTAGTCACTTTCAGCTTACTGCATGGAACGCACTCTCAGCTTGCGGTGCTTTTAGAGATAATTTCGATGCCTGCTGCCATTCGTGTTGCAGGGAGGTGACTTCACGCGCGGGGATGGGACCGGCGGGAGGAGCGTCTACGGGAGAACTTTCGCCGACGAGAACTTCCAAGTACATCACACTGCGCCTGGTTATCTGTCCATGGCAAATGCTGGTGTGCCGGCCGCCCTTACAACACAAGAGCCTCCTCCGTGGTCTTTTGTTGAGATGGCCCCTTTAGGTTGGCAGGTTGAGATACCTCGTCACTTGCTTCAAACACGTGACGCAAAACACAGGTGTTTTGGCAGTAGACTTGCTTGCAGGGCTTTGGCCGCGCTCGACCTCGGTTAACCAGATGCATATTCATTGAGCTCTCAGGGTACAACAGAACCTTCGTCTTGCTGCGATTATGTTCAATTCGCCTTTGCTGTTCAGCTAACCTTAACTCTCGATTTGTGAAAGGTACTATGGCGGTGTCCACAAAGTAGCAATAGAATTGTCAAGATTTGCTGGTTCGTGGGTCCCGGTGAGGCGTTCTCTGGAACCGTGAAGTGCAAGCCTAAACCTTGCGAACCCTTCACTCCTGCTCCGTGCAGGCCCAGACACTAATGGATCTCAGTTTTTCATCACCACCGTCGCCACGCCCCACCTGGACGGTAAGCCTCGGAGTTGAGTGACGGAAGAGCAAGTCCGACCTGTCGATAAGTGTTATGTTTTCGGCGAAAGGTCGGCCTTCGATGGCGCACGCCTTCTCTTGTGGGCTTTGCACAGTCAATTCAAATTGAGCTTATCAACTGCGTGTACAGGTAAGCATGTTGTATTCGGCAAAGTGACGGCTGGCATGGACGTGGTTCGAAAGATCGAAAACTCCAGCACCGACAGCAGCGATCGTCCCGTTGTATGTTCACTTCCTTTCTCTCGCTGACACCTTCCGTCTGAGCGTTGTTGGCTTTGTAACGGCGGATCCAGGCTTGTCGTCTGGAAGGGTGCACGGCAAGCTCCCCTTCCCGACTCAAGTACCACTAGAGGACTCCCTCCCGAGCGAGAGAGGAAGTGTGTGTCGCTGGCAACACAGCGCCCCATTGCTCAGAACTTCCCATTGGTGTCGAAGTGTGAGTCTTTGTGTCTTTTGCGTTTGTGTCCCGTGAAGGGTTCCTTCTTCTCGAAGCGTTTTTGTCATCCAACACCATCTGCGTTCGACACGCGTGTTATTGTTAATGTGTCCTGGTCACACGTCAGTAAAGTAAGACTGCGATCAGCTTCCAAGTCACTCACTTGCTCGCGGTGTTGCTGTCCCACAGTTGGCCGTGACGGTAGTGGATAGTGGTGAGATAGCACAGAACAACTCACCACCCCAATAGTGGTCGACCTCCAGTTGTATGAGGCTCGAGCATGCCTGAAGAGGTGGGGCCTTCGTGAGACCAGCCGCGGGTCGCCGTTTTTAAACCCCTTCGGTTGCCATGAGTCTGCAAGGCTATTCGCTTGCGTCGGGTTTGTCCGGTCGTATCTCTTCTTTCTTCTCACGCGGTGCTGACTTCTGAAATCTTTCGCTTCCCGCAACTCAAGCACTCGAAGAAGTCTTCCTTTCTTAACTCTACGTGTTCGATATTTGCCCGCTGCTTGCGAATTTGTTTTGAACACGCTTATGAGCTTTCCATTAGGTCAGCCTATCGTCGGTTCGGAGGTGTCGCTCTCTCGAGCTTTCTGGTAATTCCCTCGTAGGATGAGGCATACAATAATTGCAAAAGCGTGCGTCTTCAAAAACTTGCACACAAGCCCTCGCTGAGTGATCAGAGGCTTGCCAGCCAAAGTTCACGTGTCGGAAGGTAGCACGCAAACAATGAATCATGCTCACCACGCCTAACACCGCTGATGATTCTTTTGCATATCTTCGCCAAACGTGAGTGTAACGCTCATCGTTCCCATGTTTGTATTTTACACAGGGAGACCTCATAAAGTTCACCCTGAGATGAGACGTGAAACTTTAGTGTTCCTCTCTTGCCTCTTCCACTCCTCCCCTTACAACAAGTGATGGGGTTTTTGCGGGGTCACCTTTTGTGGGGGATGCATCTTGCAGAGGGCTGTAAAAGTAGTGAGTTGTGGAGCGCTCTCCCACAGCAAAGTGCGAAGTGCATCAGCCTGGGAGAGTAAAGTGTATACTTGATCAAGGCCGCTGTTCGTAGTTGAGAAACCATTATCTACAGGTTGTGAGTTGATTGTGTTGTGATACTTCGTTTGGTGTAATCGCAGCGACCAGTCAAAGTAATTGACTGCGGTGAGCTGGAGAAGAAGACGGGCAGTTTCTTGCAATGGAACGATAAAGTATATGGAGAGATCTAATACATTTTGTGACTAGCGAGTTACTTTCTTGCTTTTAAAACGGGAGATAGAAATATGCGTGTGAGCTTTCAAGATCAACTTAATTGCCTTATCAATCAGCCGTGGTGCCGAAGACACCTACAGAATCAAGCAGGGGGTCGCAAAATTTGAAGTCTCTGGTTTTTAAGTGAACACAAGTTTGTGAAGGTTTGGAAAAGCAGTTTTTTATTGCCAATCTATTGCCTATTGCCTAGCTTTTTTCAGCTAGGGACCCTGTGGGCACTGAGTTATATTCCAAGTATAACTTTTCTGAAAACATATAGGGCATTACTCCACAAGCCCCAGGTTTTAGAGTAAGGGCGACGAAGCGATTGTTCTTCTGCTCTTTCAATTGGATTTTTCATGGTTTTCTTGTGCAAGATTCAAACAGGTGTTCGAGTAGAAGTATGCAGGAATCGTTTAGTTGCTTCTACTTGTGATTGGTTAGAACCAAGGGTCTGTAACCACAGCCTATCTTTGCAGTATATGTCGATTAGTGTCTTTTCCATATCATGTGCGCATAGGTTAAATAGTAAATATGCACAACTCTGAAATCAACAAATATATAGATTATCTCAATTATCCAGAACTTTTTTAAATTGTCAAATTATTTCAAATGAGAAAATAGTGATCATATGTGTTCCTTCCATGATGTGAGGTACTAATGGCAAGTCGAAGTTAAACCAATGATATTAAGTTATCAACTTTTTTGGGGGGAAATGGCATGACTCGTCTACATATTGTCAAAATAGGTGTAAGAAACCAATCGGATAAACTAATATAAACAATTAATATTACACTATAAATTGTTTGCTCTAGCTCGTAGAACCCCAAGGACAGTAACGGCTATCTCTTGGGATACAGGGGTCAAAGTTGACGTCCTAATACTTAAATCTGAAACAATGGCTGCCCGATTAACTGTAGCATCTTCTGCTACCTCACTGGCTAAATTTTGGAGCAAATGTACGGAGTTTGAGTGAGGGGGTCTGACACCCCCCCCTATGCAAAGGTAAATGGGGTACCCGTCGGGGATAGTTTGGCCAACCCTAACGCCAAAAAATTAGGTTTTATGCCATGCACATTTGGACCCTAAAAGTCCAATTTCGGGGTCACCTAAGGGCAAAACGTGTGTCTGTGTGTCGCATTTTTTGTAAACGGGGGACTATGACCAGGGCTATATGTGGTATGTAGCACCCTAATAGGATTTATTTGAAGCAAATAACGCTAATAATTCATAATTACCAAGGGGGTACCCTGTAGAGGGGGTAGGAGGGGGTGGGATACCCCCGGATACCCCATATCGACATCTTGGTGTGTTTTTTTTTTGTCTTTTTAAGTACAAAAAGTTGCCCCAAACCCAACTCTATCGATCTAGCATAGTGTCATTATAGTGTTATTTTCGGTCCTGGGCCAAAAATTTGGGCCATTATGTGTGGGGGCCATATTGAAGCCGCAAGGGGGCTACAACAGTCCTGGAAGTGGGGGGCAAATCGACATCGATTCTACCCCGTTTCCGGGGTAAAGTTGCATAGGAGTTAAGGAACCTCGATGCCATCATCGACATCGCGCTCAGATCGTAACATTCGATAGTCCCCGACGCCAATCGCGCGCATATCGATCTGCGCGCGCGGTATTCGATTTTCCTCAACTCCCGTGCAAGTGTGGCATATTTGGAGCAAATCTACGGAGTTTGGGTGAGGGGGTCTGACACCCCCCCCCTATGCAAAGGTAAATGGGGTACTCGCCGGGGATAGTTTGGCCAACCCTAACGCCAAAAAATTAGGTTTTATGCCATGCACATTTGGACCCTAAAAGTCCAATTTCGGGGTCACCTAAGGGCAAAACGTGTGTCTGTGTGTCGCATTTTTTTGTAAATGGGGGACTATGACCAGGGCTATATGGGGTATGTAGCCACCCTAATAGGATTTATTTGAAGCAAATAACGCTAATAATTCATAATTACCAAGGGGGTACCGTGTAGAGGGGGTAGGAGGGGGTTGGGATACCCCCGGATACCCCATATCAACATGTTGGTGTGTTTTTTTTTGTGTCTTTTTAAGTACAAAAAGTTGCCCCAAACCCAACTCTATCGATCTGGGAGGTGTCACACAAGCTGTTCCAGTAGCCAGAACCAGAGGAGTCGTGCTGTGGAACTCAGGGGCCGCAGCTGACAAAGTCGACTTCTTTTTGGGTATCTGGAACCTCGGCTCACCTGCTGCTGTCGCAGCCTGCGGCGGCTGACCCGGAGAGGGCGCCTTGTAGGTGCCCTTCGCCCCCTTGCCAGTGGCTCCAGTGGCCGCAGCGCCTTGTCGCAAACGCGTGTGTATGATGGTACAAATATTCTCGGAATCGAGCAACCTTAACACTCGCGGCTGGTCATAAGTTCGTCATTAACATTCACTGGTGCCGGTAACTGTTCAAGCAATTCTCAACACAGCACAAGATCGTAGAGCTACAAAATTTTTAAAATTCTGATATTCTGAGATCGAACGCTAAGCTCTTTCATGCAAGCCCAGATTTCCAACATGAAAAAGTATAAAAACAGCAGTAAAACATATTCATCAAAATTGGTATAATAACCACAAAATACGAATTATTGTGCACAAAAGCTGTGAGCAGAACTGTCTTAGCACTCTAGCACTGGCACGCGAACAGCCACCTAGTACTTGCGAAGCAAAACAATAATGAGTCCACTAGCCTGACCTACGGTCAGAGCTTACTTATATCTCAATGCTCTGTCACATTTCCCAAAACTGTAACGGGTTCTAGCCCTCAAATCTTCATCTGGCCAATAGAAAGTCATTATTCCATGCCAGCTCTAACAATGTTACCGTTTACCACATTCTGATTGACACGTCAGTGGCAAAGGAGTCACTGCCATCTTCATCTTATCATTCCCTGGTCACCCGATAATGACCATATCTTCTCTGGCAGGTCTGCATCTCTCAGGCGGTCATCTTAGCAAAGCCTGTCACGCTGTCACCTCTGTCACGCGTGTCACCAGCTGGACAAACCCGGCGCGGTACCATGAGAAGCCGGCGTTTGTTACAGCTGTCGCAAACGCGTGTGTATGATGGTACAAATATTCTCGGAATCGAGCAACCTTAACACTCGCGGCTGGTCATAAGTTCGTCATTAACATTCACTGGTGCCGGTAACTGTTCAAGCAATTCTCAACACAGCACAAGATCGTAGAGCTACAAAATTTTTGAAATTCTGATATTCTGAGATCGAACGCTAAGCTCTTTCATGCAAGCCCAGATTTCCAACATCCCCCATCTGTAGCTGCTGCGTGCAGTAGCACAGACTCAAATATGGGCTTGTTCAGCATACTGGGTCGTATCACCATCTGCCATGAACTTACCCAAACTGAAAGTGAACATACCAATGCCTTCACCTTCTCCACCCTGTAACATCCTGGCTCTGACCAGCGGATTCTTGAACACCAAGACCCACATACACCTGCGGCCAATAGGTCCATGTTCCAGATGCCCAATCACATGCAAGCGTCCCGTCTGACTCAATCGTCTGAAGTACGCAGCCCTGCTCTCGGTCATGTCTGTCAAGTAGTAAGATGGAACGTGGACACATGCCACCACACGACTGGCCATCACTGCCAATGGAAACGCGATATCCAGCGCTGCAAACCAAGGTGAAGTCACCACTGCGTCACAGACACCATACTTCTCCTTCCATATGCGATAGTTACCTGGCTGAAGTGCGTCATGCGCCTCAGACCAACCCAACTGAGAGTTCCAGTCATTATTCATAAATCTCAACTGCGGCCATTGCTCCACCATCACCTCACCGATGACCCCAGTACCTGCCCATGGGTCCCACACGCCATCGACGGACTTCCAGTCCACCTCTGTCGCCAAACGCCTCACCTCGGAGGGCACTGTGATGACCAGCTCAAGCCCCCACTGCAGTGCGCTAGCTTCTCTCACCTGAGCCTTGGTCATGTGTCTCAATTCTCCTCGCTTTTCAACTTCTTCTTCAGCCAAAGCAGGCACAAGAGGTGCATCCCTCAGCTGCCTTGCCATTGCCTTCTGTTCCCGATATTTCTTGCTCAGCACCGTGCGATGCCCCTCATTCCAGTGCCCTGGCATGAAGATCTGCACGGCCTCAGAGAGCTTGTCCTGTCTGCCCCAATCAATCTGATCTGGCATGTGAAGAAACATGTCCTCCTCATCCAACAGCATGTCCCTGGACGAGACGGCATGCCATGGCTGCGACTTACCTCCCTTCACCACACGACGAGGACCCACGTCTGCTGGAAGCAGGCGCATGTCCGAGGACAGCTTCTCGTTCAGCTGTTGTTCTTTAATTCCCAATCGGTCCTCCAGGGCCCAAGAGCTCTTGGTTTCCTGGGCTTGTACCTCAGCATTGGCGGCTTGCACCCTCGTGCCTAAGCACCCAGGACATAACCACTCGCCCTCTGGTACCTCATTCAATGCCGGGGTAAGACACCATAAATGGTACCCCTTGTTGCACGCGTCGCATAACAACATTTCTGCTTCTCCGTCCGTCTTCCTGCACACTTCACATGCAAGGTGTCTGCTGGGCACGGCTGCACTGCAGTCATACTGGTCCTTCACCTGTAGGTGACATGGCGCGATGCTCTGCACAGTGCTCTTCTCTTTTAACTTGGTGGCGTCCTCAAGCACCACGACACCATCCCGCTGTATCTTGACCAGCTTCAAGATGGCGGACTTGGTCGCGACTTCCATGCCGCTGCGAGGCTTCTGCCTGATGTAGACGAAATCGCCCACCTTAAACTGGTGTGGCCTAGGCTCATAGCCCCCACCCCTTCTCCCTTCATAATGTAATGTATCACGATGCTGTGCGACCTCCAGGCTGCAACCAGCGTGCACCATCAGTCGCCTCACCACCTGTGCTCTCCGGAGGAGGTCCTTGACTCTGGCATCCTTCTCATCTTCGACCTCAGCACCGAAATCTATGCTGGGTGCCTGCTTCAAATCTGGCGGCACTACTGCCTCTTGGGCAAACAACAGGGTGAACGGCGCCACCCCCGTGGACTCCTGGCGTGCTGCATTATAACTCAGCACTAGCGGCCAGAGCTGCTCATCCCACTCATAATCGAGACCCTTCTCCAAGGCAAGCTTCTTGAAGCAAAACTTCATAGTGCGCACCACTCGCTCAGTCAGCCCATTGCCTTCTGGTGAGTCTGGTGAGGTGACTCGTCGGTCAATCAGGCAGTCTCTGCACAGCTGCTTGAACTCGCCCTCGAACTCCTTACCTCCATCCACCAAGCACTCTGCTGGCGCACCAAACACAGCCAGGACATGACTGCGAAATGCCGCTGCGATGGTCCTCGCCTCCTTGTCGGGAATGGGTACACAGACTATGAACCTGGTGTAGTGCTCAGTCATGATGAGCACTCTGTTGTTGCCAGCCTTGGTCTGTCTCCTCGAAGGCCATGCCAAATCCAGCGACCAGCGATACATGAACGACACGATCTCGAGGGGGGATAAACATGCCTGGTTACCATGGTAAGTTGTTTCATTGTGTTGTGGTTTTCCCTTGAGCCCTCTTGTGCCTCCGAGGGCATGCCATTTATTTCACAGAAGTCTGCCAGCATTTTTGTGAGTACTGTGGTGTACAGCTTGAACAAGCAGTCCAGTAGTGCTACAGGTCTGTAGTTTTGTTGCTTCGTTACTTCACCCTGTTTGTGGTGAAAGCAGAAGTAGCCTTTTTCCATGGCAGGGGAGTGTGTCCGTGTTCCCACATTAGTTCCATGAGTTCACACAGTTGGTCATGGAACCTGTCCGGCATCTGTTTTAGTATCTCGTTTTGTATTCCCATAGGTCCGGCTGCTTTGTTGGTTTTCATTCTCTTTACTGCTTGCCGGTAGGCTTCCTTGTCTACCCTTAGGTTTACCTTTGTCTGGTCTGGCCTCGTACATTTGTTTTCCCTCATGTAGTTCTTGTACCTTCAGTCCGCACACAAATATGACAATGATTGCGCACAATGGTTCCGGTTACGACTTCAAATTGATACTCGATTATGTCATAACGGAACGTGGCGACGTACCAAAAGTATGTACAAATGGCTCTAAAATCACGAGTCTTGAGTTTGAACATGTGCGGTTCGTCGATAGTTATCTTCATTTTGCCACATCTTTATCAAACGTGCCTAAAATGTTTGGGCTGCAAGATGACACTGCCAAAGGTTGGTTCCCTCATTTATTTAACACTGTTGAAAATCGGAATTATGTAGGAATGTATCCAGATTCCAAATATTACGCACCTGAATGTATGAAGCAACCGCAGTATGCCCAATTTATGCAATGGTGGACTCATAGAGTAGATAATCAGTTCACGTTTGACTTCAAACACGAGATGCATCGTTATTGCTCCAACGATGTCACAATACTACGTCGAGCGTGGTTAAAGTATCGCGAGATACTAATGTCCTTGCACGACAACTTTGACCCCACTCGCTATTTAACAATTGCAAATCTTGCACAAGCAATACATCGCTCCGAGTATATGACAACCCTGTGGTTCAACACACCGTCCGGTTCCGTGAAAACCGCAATGCTGTCGTGAAGCTTATTTCCACACACAGTGGCAAACCGGTGTTCAGCAGAAACAAACACTTGGATGAGGCCTGGGATGGGACCGCGGAATCTCGCAAATACTTTCCAGACAACGAGACCTCCAGGAAATTGGCACGTCAGCATCATCGGCAGACTGTCGGGGAGCAAGGTCCTGTGGACCTTGTGGTGGGGCTCGAAGAGTACATTGATCAAAACTCCCCACCTCAAGAACGTGCAGCATTCCTTGACTGGCAGAGTAAACAAAACCCAGTCGCCTCATTTGTGATGATGTACGAAAGGTACTGAATACCTTCTTTGCCCTCCCATATTCTTGCCTACCCTGTTATTATTCTTGTAGTATTCTTATCTTGTTGATGTCTTATGAGTATCATCTGACCAAATAAAACCGAGTCCGGTTATTCACTTTTCAATAGGCTGACAATTTATTGAATGCGTATGTATTCCTCGCAGGTCCGATGAATTTGGTCCGTGCATCGTGATGTCCAACACTGCAGTGGCTGAAAACATTCTTTTCGAGTGGAGATCCCATCTTCCCGCCAACATATTCACTTGCTCTGCTGATGGCACGTTTGGTCGGGAAGATGGTTCATATACACACTTGGACTTCGGCACCAACTCCATTGAATTTGAGAAGCCGCATCTATGGGTTGATTTCGCGGACAAGCGGAGATGTCCTCACATACTCAGGGGGCGCGCCCCGGGGCTCGCTGCTCAGGAAGCGCCCCGGGGATCGCCGCTCGGGGTATGCGCCCCGGTGCTCGCTACTCAGGGGGCGCGCCCCGGCCGGGGCTCGCTGCTCAGGAAGCGCCCGGGGCTCTCGCCGCTCCAGAGGGCGCGCCCCGGGGCTCGCCGCGCTCAGGAGGCGCGTCCCGGGCTCGCCGCTCGGGGTATGCGCCCGGTGCTCGCTACTCGGGGGCGCGCCCCGGCGGGAGCTCGCTGCTCAGGAAGCGCCCCGGGGCTCGCCGCTCCAGAGGGGCGCGCCCCGGGGCTCGCCGCTCAGGAGGCGCGTCGGGGCTCGCCGCCGCTCCGGGAATATGCGCCCAGTGCTCGCTTCTCAGGGCGCGCCCCGGCCGGGGCTCGGCTTGCCGGGAAGCGCCCGGGCTCGCCCGCTCAAGGGCGCGCCCCAGGGCTCGCCATCAGGAGGCGCGTCCGGGGCTCGCCGCTCGGGGTATGCGCCCGGTGCTCGCTACTCAGGGGCGCGCCCCGGCCGAGCTCGCTGCTCGAAGCCCGGGGCTCGCCGCTCAGAGGAGCGCGCCCGGGGAGAAGCTCGCCGCTTCGGGAGGCGCGCCCCGGGGATCGCCGCTCGGGGTATGCGCCCGATTGCTCGCTACTCCGGGGGCCCGGGGCTCGCTGCTCAGGAAGCGCCCCGGGGCTCGCCGCTCCGGGGGCGCGCCCGGGGCTCGCCGCTCAGGGGGCGCGCCCCAGGGCTCGCCGCTCAGGGGACGCGCCCCGGGGCTCGGTGCTCAGGGACTCTCACGCCACAACCACGCTCCGAGGCTGCCAGGGACTCTCACCACCAGAATCATGCTCCGAGGCTGCGACATGCAGCAAATCACGGGCCCTCGGAGCAAGGTGACATGCAGCAAATCACGGGCCCTCGGAGAAAGGTGACATGCAGCAAATCACGGGTCTTCGGAGCAAGTGAGTCTACCGGGCAACTCACAGTAAGTCTTACCTCGGAGCTGCCGCGCCTGCCACCAAAAACTTCGACGGGCTATGCCGGAATTCTTGGTCCTCGTTGATTGGGCTTTGTCTAATGAAAGGTCCAAGCAAGTTCCAACCGGTTGGACCCTACTCAATGATACGTTTCCAGACCCTTGGACCGAAATTGGACGATATGCACTTAAGTCTGGACAGTACCTGGTGTCGAGTAGACAAGTTTGCCCTTCCTCTCGTTGCCGGTCGCCAACATCAGGGACACGGTGTTCTCGCTACGTGGTTGGCTAATGGTTGGTGGCGAACCATTCGCCTGTAGCAACTGGTATAAGCCGCGTACCAGACTTACCATGCGTTTCAACTCCACCCCTTTCATCATGCTGGCGACAGGGTGCGAGCGAGTCCTGATGATCCGTCTCAGCTCGCCGAAGAAGCTCTCTGGAGCGAACATCCAAAGATCGGGAACTGGTCCTTCGTCACGCATCTGATCCGGAATATGAACGAGCTGGTGCGTTGCAATGACGAAAAGCTCAGGCGAGAGCTCAGCTTCCAAGCATTTTTGTAAGACACCGTATTCGAGCAAATATGACATTGCGGTTGCCTGGAAATGGTGTGCCATCGATATGTAGGTCGAGGACCATGGTGTCAAACTGAGATTGTGCTGGACTTCGGGTTTAGGCTTAGTTATTATGGGCTCTGACTAGCCCCTAGCCTGACCCTGCTTCCGTCTCGTGTCCGTGACATCCTAGCACTGTACTGTACAGTAGTACAGTACAGTAGTACAGTCATCGTTTCACTGTCTGGGTTTCCGAGAGCATAAAGCTTCGGCCAGACACAAGTTATAGGATGATCAGTTTGTTTCCTAGAAAGCTTAGCCGGACAGCGTATCTGTCTTCCTCGCAGGTTATAGGCCGCACCGGCTTTCCGGTGATTCTGATGATGGCACAGCGCCTTGCTGTTGCCATGTTCGGCTAAATAGGACGTAGGAGGGGCTGAGCGCCCACTTGGGCGGTGGTGTATTATTCTCGCGGTATGGCCTTTTAGCTTGGCAGTGATGGCGGCACGCCTTGTGCTCGCCTTCGCTGCGCAGGAGATCAGCAATTTGTGACGGGTTATTTTTTTGCAGCAGTATCGTCGCGACGAGGGTTGATTTGCTACGTGCGCCACTAGCTCTGGCGAGGTCGCTCCACACGCTGCGGATTTTGGCCGCTCTCATGCTTACGCTCACGACCTGTGAGTTTTGATCTTGTTCTGCTGAGGCTTCTACAGGTTGTCTGGCCGCTGTGGGAAATCTTACGCCACCACCCTCGCTTGCTCAGCTCTTCCGTAGTCTCTCCATCATGGTTGCTACAGCAAATAGAATGACGCGGTCACGCGTCCGTAGATTAGAGACGATTTTTGATGATGTGGGTGCACAGCACTCAGCGACACCGCAGACACCGCAGCTGCCGGCTCCGACCACCGCAGCTGCGAGAGAGGTTCTTGAGAAATGTCAGCAGCTAGCTCGCGAAAATTTTGGCAGGAAGGTTGCAAAAGTCGTTGCCACGAAAATTCTCGGAGACAAATCGGACCGCTTCGCTGGCACAGAGACCGACGCAGTGGACATTTTTTCACAGCTTATGCATGAGCTTCGCGCACAGTTTCTACTCCAGTCACAGGCATTTGCTCCCCTGTTTGACTTGGCCAACATGACTGTTGAGGCTAGGCATGAGGCCAATGAATTGCTGCTTTCGGCTCTGACGTTTCTGGCTCGCCCTGGCTCGCCTGCTCGTGACTGGCTTGAGGCCTCTGGGTCTGACGTTCCTGGGGATGGCAAGCGTGCTGCCCTTGAGGTGGTACGCATGCTCCAGGAACGCTCAGAGCCCTTTGACTCGTTTGAGTCGCTGCTGGCGGTTCGCATCCCCAGCAGCGAAGATCCTGACCGTGGCATCCGTGAGTTCAATGGCCTGTTGCGGGACGTTCAGCGTTCCCACAACTTGCCAGAGGACGCGGTGAAGCGGCAGTTTCTCAAGGCTCTCGGCAATTCGGCTTTATACCGTGATTTGGCTAATTCCTTGGCTCGGGCTGACCAGCGGCAGGGCGTGTCTCTTTTGACTATTCAGGCTCGTGTGCGGGAGCAGTTCCGCCACGGCCTGAAAGTCTCTGGCACCCCTATATCTGCTCTGTCATTCGGCGATGGCGCGTCTGACCTAGCTGCGGCGTTGTCCAGTCTGCAGAAGCAGCTGGAGCGCATGCAACAGGACATTCGTGACTTGAAGCGGCAGAAGCGGGAAGGGCCTCCGCCTGCGGGCAAGCACCTTACCCGCTCTGCTGCTAAGCATCATCGTGCTGGTGTTAAACCGCTTCGCACCGCTCCTCATGTCTCATTTGACAAGAAGAGTGGTGCCTTCGTGCCCCACTGCCAGAATGCGGTGTGTGCACAAAGTGGTTTAAAGCACTGGCATGCTGAATGCCCCAACGGCGGTCTTCACTCTGCCCACTATTGTGGTGCGGTTGAAGACTACGAGACTGACTGCTTGGCTGTTCGTTTCCAGCGTTTCTATGACGCGGGGGATGAGCACGCCTTTGAGTCGCTCTGCACGATGGAGGGTCGCCCAGAGGTGTGCGAGCTGTCGGCGCATTCCTTTGTGCCGGCTGAGCCCACATCTCTGAAGCACTTTCAGGATGCGGCGGCTTCCGCTCGGGATGCGGCAGCTGGCGATGACGGCGAGGCTCACTTTCCTCTAGCCACATTCCACTCGGGTGCACGGGGTTCGATTCCGCCACCGCCTGCGGTTCGGGATCCCTCTGCACTCGTGGCTGGTGGTGTGCCTACGGCTCATGACCCACCAGTGGCTGTCCCTGGCTCTCTCGGCTTGCCTGGTTCTGTCCCATCGCTCTGGCTTGGCGACTCTGCACCGGCTCCGCTGTTTGCTGGCATGACGATTGAGACTTCTGACATTGGCTCTGAAGTCTCTGACAACGACCAAGGCTCTGACAATGACTCTGACGGCGGGCAGCAAGTGGCTTTTGACTCCTTCGGCACTCTTGAGCATGACTCTGACGGGGGAGCATCGCCACTAGCAGCTCCGGTTTGCCGTCCACGGGCTCCGCCGAGTTTTCTCCGGTGTGCATTGATGTCCTCGATGCTCTGCTGTTCTCTGTTGGCCAGTGCTACGGCATCTCTGGTTGCCGTGGGCGGTGGTGACAGGGGCCTGGTTGAGCCCGGAGTCACCGTCCGACGGTCTACTGGAGATCTCTTTGCTCCGGATCCGCCGCTTGGCTCTCTGGACATCCGTGATTGGCCACCTGACGATCGAGTTCTTTTGTCTCTTTCTTCAATGTTCAAACCGCCATGGGATTCTGCTTATCTCAATTCTTCAGTTGCTTTACTTTCAGCTGTGGATCCACCTTGCCCACTTGGGCCTGGTGGTGCTCAATCGGTGACAGACAACTTACAATTCACCGTTCAGGATTCTTATTTACTTTGCATCCGACCGCTGAACTCAGCCCCGCTGACCAGCCTCAAAGTGGCTGAGTTTCTTGGCATTTATCCTGGTAGCTTGATTAGCTTTAGCCCAGTAGTGGGATGACCGGGTCAAGACCCCGGCACCCAGCTAGAAGTGATCGGTTTCCACCGAAGTGAATGTTAGGTGTTTGTTTATGTCTCGTGGCTGTATATACTGTACCTGCTTTGCTAGGTAGTCACACCCACGGGTGGTGTGCTGGACTTCGGGTTTAGGCTTAGTTATTATGGGCTCTGACTAGCCCCTAGCCTGACCCTGCTTCCGTTTCGTGTCCGTGACATCCTAGCACTGTACTGTACAGTAGTACAGTACAGTAGTACAGTCATCGTTTCACTGTCTGGGTTTCCGAGAGCATAAAGCTTCGGCCAGACACAAGTTATAGGATGATCAGTTTGTTTCCTAGAAAGCTTAGCCGGACAGCGTATCTGTCTTCCTCGCAGATTGCACCAACTGCTCCACCTTGCCAATGGTCTGTAGCATAGGCTTGGTGCTGAATTGCCAGCCCTCGTTGACGTGCTTTTCAGGCTTCAAGCAAGTGACATTCTGTTTGAGGTCTTCACGGTATGCTTGCAACTCGCTTGTAACCACTAATGGATGCATGAAGCGACCCAATCGTTTCAAAGCATTCTTCACGTTTTTGAAAATTGATCTGTATTGCTGCGTACTAATCATTTCCTTGTCAAGTGTTTCAGATAATTCGCTAAGAGATATCGCTTCCGCAATCTTCTGAGTACCTTTCTCGACAACCTCGTCTACAATTTTGGAATGGTGAGTGTGCAGTGCTGCTTCCATTTGTTCTGCCTCTATGACCACACCTAGTTTATTGCCAATCTTCTTGTTCACCTTGGTCCTCTTCTTTTTTAACCTCTTTAATTTAGTTTCCTCTGCCTCATGGTCATTTTTCAATCTGAACACAAGGGAGCAGGCAAGCAGTTATGGTCAGTGAACTCAGAGGGTTCACATGGGGGGGGGGATGTGAGAAAGAGGGATGATCAGAAAGAGCTAAGGGTCAAGGGGTTCCGGGGGATTGTGACCAGGAAAATTGTCCACGTGGCATGAACTGGTTATTTGCATGGTTTTCCCCGGGAGCGATCACCGGGGCACGCTGCTCCAGGAGCAAGCCCCGGGGCGTGCTTCTCCTCCGGCAACGCGCCCCGCCCCGAGGCGTAATCCTCTGGCAGCTTGCCCCGAGGCGCACTTCTCCGGCAGCGCGCCCCGCCCCGGGGCGTGCTTCTCCGGCAGCTTGCCCCGAGGCGCGCTCCTCTGGCAGCTTGCCCCGCCCCGAGGCGCGCTCCTCCGGCAGCGCACCTCGCCCCGGGGCGTGCTTCTCTGGTAGCTTGCCCCGAGGCGCGCTCCTCAAGCAGCTTGCCCCGATGACTGACGATGTGCCACAACTTCAGCCGCCCGAGCCTCCTGAGAGACTGAGCTTTCTAGCATTTCAGGATTTAGCTCAAGCGGATTTGGGCTTCGGCATGGCATTTTATTACGGTATGGCATTACATGAGAGCGGACCTCTGGATGTGGAGCACTACTACGGTGCTGGCTACTTTACTTCCTATTATGGGATGGACTTCCGTGAGGCCACCGCTGACTACTTTGGTACTGTCGATTGACTTCTTGCTCACTCTGGAGGCACACCGACAAGGTGGTGTGCAGAACTCCTGTGACCTCAAAGACTTCTTCAATCTGGTTTATGTTTTGCTTTGACTACTTTATAATCTTCAAACTGACTTGCTAGCACGGTTCCTTTCACTTGTTTAGCGGTGCCTTAATTGCCCGTATGCTTCTGCTCACGTGCTACCTAGAGGTTACCAATTTGTGTATCAGAATAGCACAGTTGGATTGGCAGTTAGACTTGTCACCTAGCTTCTGCCCTACACTAACATCTTACATTTTCTGACTCTCCTAGCCAGTCACCACCCACAGTGCTGGGGTGGTGTGCTGAAATCTGTATAGGCAGCCCTGACTGGGAGTCCCGGTGCAGGCCCCTATGACAGATCCCTAGGACCAACACTGGACTGCTGACTGATCTGTAGGTTCGTACTGTGACACACGCGGTGTCACAGGTAGGCTAGACTCCGAGACCGTCCGAGACCGTTCCGGGTATATCTAGCTTAGGGTTTATTTATCTTAGACAGTTTATCCACACGAGGACGGGACTTTCTGATATCTAGTGTACTTGGATATTACGGTATGCCCCATGGGTATGCCCCGAGGCGTATGCCCCAGGGGTATGCCCCAAGGCGTATGCCCCGTGGGTATGCCCCATGAGTATGCCCCGAGGCGTATGCCCCATGCCCCATGCCCCGAGCGTGCATACCCCACTCGCGAATAATGGGGAGTTATCGGATATTCACATAAGTGAGCGAGTGGGGAAAATAATCGATGACAAAGCAGATTTCAGGAGAAGATCTGTAATGAAATGATTCATGGTAGATTCCAGGAGAACATCTGCAATGGCAATACAAGTATCATGATCTGCCTGATGATTGGTGGAGGAGTAACAGAATCAGGCATGGGCTGCTGGTAATTGGCCGATGACAGATGTCAATCTAGGAATCCTGCTAGTGAGTTAAAGAGCAACATGTTGAAAGGGGAAGCTTGGGAAAAGTGAACCTCGGTTAGTGTTGATCAAGAGAAATTAAGGACAAGTTGTACATGTTAGTGTTAGGCTGTATGCCAAGACTGAACATAAGGATATAGATGTTATAGGTTTGCGACCATACATTATATCGAAAAGTGATAGTATTGCTAGGCTGTATAGCCAGTATATGTCATGCAAATAAACAGTGGAATATAAGGCTAGAAGCCTATGTGATACACCAAAAACAATAGAAAACATAAAAAGAAAAGAAAGAAGATAAAAGAAAAGAAAGGAAAATAAAGAGATAAATATGTATAAGTTATCAGGAGTGTGCCTGGTACACAAAGGCTCCTCTCTGCAGAGCCTCTGAAGGCTTCCGCACGCAGAGAAAAAACGTGTGTATAAATATAACATGAATATATTAATGCCACGTGCAACCTCCTACAGAGATTCTCAGAAATTCGCGAAGTTGACGAAATCGCTTCAGATATCTGGGGCGCTCACAACAAACGACAAGTCATCACATGTCAGCGACCGTGAACGTGACCGTCTCCGCTCGTTTGGCCGAATCGGATATACATTCATCAAGAAAATACCCAGAAAATGCCCAAGAAGCCAATAAATTATTTCAGCGGCGTGCTCTCTTGTGGAATTTACTTATGATGATGACATCCTAACATGTCGGGGTGCCCTTGGGTGCACTCAATTCGTCCGCGTATCGATGAGGCGGGAATTGCCTCTTAAATGAATACCAGGTCCGGTGCAGAGCCTCGGAGACCTCCAGAGGTCTCCAAAGTGTGACCTGAGGCCGTGGTAAGTCCCAAAAGATCGGCTATGGGTCATAATGGCATCCTAGCATCGATGTTGGGGTGCCCTTGGGTGCGTCCAATTCGTCGCATCGAGGCGGGAATGGCCTCTTAGATGAATACGCCACTCATCATATTCAGACATATTCAGACAATTACGTTCAGTTCAGACCATTCAGATCGGAATTCAGACGACTTGCCAACCTTGGTATGAGATATGCGACTGTGAATATCTGTGAGATACAATTATGAAAGTCCGAAAGAACAACAATGCATTGAATTACACGTCGTTGTCGGTGCTAATCGATATACTATATTCCGATATCTTTGGAGTCAATACCAATCAATAACAATATCTCGATACTCAGTCTTGGTGGAGAGGCAAAACCGATTGCGGACTCGCAACTGTGTAAGGATGCTTTTTGCAAGCTCAGGGGCAAATCGATTTTTTTAGTGTGTGTCGTATTTTCTGAAACGTTTTCGATTAAAGAAAGTGCGTTCAGAAAATCTCCCCGGTCGTCGAGGTCACTGTTGTCGCCGGTGAGCGTTGTGCTTCGGCTTGGGAAATAATGCCCCTAAGCTGGACGAGAACACGATTGATATTATCCCTCTCGATGACCCTCATCGTGCCTCGTGCATTCCACCAGGTGATCAATGCTCTCTCATCCAAGGGTGACATTCTATTTCCCCAACAGGAAGAGTCTCAAGCACGATATCAAAGAGGTGGAGTCACAAAATGTCGCAGCACACTGAATTGCAGTTTGCAAATGCAACCTTTTGTGAAATTGAAGAGGAAGAGCCTGGCCGAGTTGAAACTTGAAGTGCTGCCTTCCCTTACCCTCGGCCCAGAAATTCATTTACTACTGCGGTCAGACGGGCACATGCAGGCACTTTCTGGGCCGGGCAACTTACGACTACGCATATTTCCGAGAGGCTAGAAGAAGGCCAAAGCATTAAAGGTCACCCACCACCCGTGAGCGATAGGTTTGGCCATCGCTCGCACCCAATTAAGATAGGTCGATTGAGAAGCACCAATCTCGAAATGCGAGCGCCTGGTAGCACACAACAAAAACAGCAAGCTATTTCGCAATATTTCTCAGCGGTTCGCATTTCTTAACTGCGAGACACGTCGTGACGGACTCGAGTAAAGTCCGAGAGAGCTGACATATTCTTGGAAAAGTTGGCATGGCAAGTAGAAGTTAGTCAAGTTTTCACTATTGAAGCACAAACAACCGTTGAAGTTGGAAATGATCTCTTCTCAAGATCCTTTATCCTTGAGTGCTACTTAGTGTTTGGCTTGACCGTTCCCACAGACTATTTTGCGGTTCGCCAAGATATGGTGACACTACGAGATACAAACTACAAAACTTATCCCACGTTTTGGAAATCAGAGACAACAGTATTCAAAGACGTCTTCAAACATCAGAAAAAAAAAACTGAAGTGAACGTATGTCACTCATTCCGTGCGGATTTTGGGTTTTCTGGCAGAAACTTGAAATGCGCAATGGTAAGGATCTTGATTCAGGAAGCATGTCGAGCCCTGAATGGTATCATTCTGCCACTGCAAATTACCGAAAAGATCTCCATAATTACTCATCTGAATTTCTTGACCGCCGATATCTCGACTGTAAAAGCATATGACTGCCGCGCCTTCTGAAATAATCTTGTACGGAAGTAACGCGTAAGGAGCAACACTGGGTTTTGGGAAGTAGGTCAAGGAAGTGAAATGCATGTCTTTGATGACCATTTTGAAGTAATACCCAGTGACATTGGGAGAACCTTCCGGCACAAGGCTAATGTCATCTTGAAAGTAACTGTTAGCTGGGCAGTGATAAGGATATTGTGCATCACTAAAGGAAACCCAGTACACCAGAACAAGCAAACTTAGAGCTTTCATGCTCTTAGGATTCTCGTCCGTCAATCTTTGTGAGCTTGAGCGTCTGTTACACGTTACTAGTGCGGAATGCGGTATGCGTACCAATACTTTTCAGCGCGGTGGGCAATCATAGAATCCCGTAATACAGGTGCAAACATACGAATAAGGAGCTGCTCTTCGCGGGGATTTCACGGCACTTAAAGACGGTACATGGTGTCCTCATAACTTATTTGAATTAAGCTATGGGGATTAAGTGCCGGCCACGGGGAGAAAAATGCGAATCGGCAGGGGAGAAATTCAAAGGCGCCCTTGTTCAAGGAAGGAAAAAGGGGAGAAAAAAGGGGGGAAAAGGGGAAGAAAAAGGGGAGAAAAA